>ML359915.1:0-10583 GCA_005239505.1 Nicotiana paniculata | reverse complement strand
TCGGGTGCAATCTAAAGTGAACTGTAATGCAATCTAGCTAGCGTAACTTGAGAGAGTGCGTCTAGTAAATTATCATAATTACTTGAGGGAGGTTTATGGTAGATAGAGTATTCATGATTGATAGAAACAACTAATCAAAGTATAAGAAGTATCCAAGAAGGAAGTTCACCAACGGGAGAAACCATGACCTTAGACCTTTATTATAATTGTTTACACCATATTGTTAGTTAATCATTAGTTAATTAATTTTGTCAGTAGAAATAGTAAAACATTATCAATTGATATTCAAAAGTCTTGAGAAAATTGATTAAGTAAAAGTTTTGTATTCTGAAGGCTTGATTGATACGTAAATTCTCTGTGGGATCGACTCTGGGCGTAATACCCCGGATTATATTTGCAGCGCCCGTTTAATCATTCTATAAGACATAGTTGAGCGTGATCAATCCACCTGAACTATTTTTCAAGTTTGAACAAAATCAAAGCTTACCAATAGATAGAAAATGAAAAGACTTCACTCTTTTTCCTTCGTGCCCATTTGTATTTCCAAAACATTTCAGTACTTTAGTTTGGAACATACTAAGTATCATTATTAATTCGTTAGGATTACTAAAAGTACCCCAAGCCAAAGAGTACCAATGCATTGCATATTATAACTAAGTAATAAGTATCATTAAAAATTCATTATTAGGAATACTAAAAGTACCCCCAAGCCAAAGATGTCACGACCAAAATCCTAACTCAGGTCGTGATGGCGCCCAATAGCGGGTCGGGGAAACCAATACTCAATTTACTAAGAGTTCTTTCTTATTTGATTAAACATTTCAATATATACAAAGTTCTAAAGCTTAAAACATAAATAGAAAAGGATAATTAGCCAGTTTTAATCAAAAGCGGTCATAAGGAGGCGTGAGCCAATATATATATATATATATATATATATATATATACAGACCCGTAATTCAGAATAACTACCACGTGTGTGCCAGGAACTAGTGTCACAAGTCCTACCGGCATACTAACAAAATATACAAAAGATATAATATACAGTCCAACTGTCCGAAAGAAATAGACGGGAAATAAGCAAAAGAAACTCCATGGTGCTGCCGAGGATTGTCAGGAGAAGCAGCTCACCGTGAAGTCAGGTACAACTATAATCAGAATCGATCTCCGTTATGGTAACCAGATTCACCAGCCTGAGAACCTTTACAATGAAGTACAGAAGCCTAGCATGAGTACATAAATAAATATGTACCCAGTGAGTATCCCATCTAATCTCGAAGAAGTAGTGGCGACAGGTCGACTTGACACTCACTAAGCTCCAACAATGTAATTTAACAGAATATGATGAAAACGGTAGGCATGTAAAGGTAGTAAAGCAGCAAAGACATAAGGCACTAAAATCCAAGTAAATACTGGAAGTAAATAAACAATTACTACTTTATCTTCCCCCAAATATCTGTCAAATCAATATCCATTAATTGAGTAACAATTATCATGCGCATACGGGATAAGGACAACCGGCCTGAGCCATAAAAATAATCATGTTTGTGCACTGCCGAGGGTCGAACGGCCCGAACCATAAGTGCATCTTTGCCATAAAATAATCATATCTATGCACTGCCGAGGGTCGAACGGCACGAACCATAAGTGCATCTTTCAATCCGCCGTGGCGTACGGCCCGCTCCTATGAGAGTGGGGAAAATCACACTCCGCTCACGGAATGTAAATTGCAAAGCGGTCACATGCACACAAAATATTCTTTTAAAATTACTTTCCATAATCAACTCCTTCAAATTATCAAATTCCATAAATCTCAGGGAACCAATGCTACATATCACATGAATTCATAACATATAATTCATTACGAGGAAGAACACAAGGCATGATGTGGGCCTAACTACGAGACATAATAATAATACCCGCTACGTACGGACTCTCGTCACTTTGTACGTACGTAGCCCCCACAAACATCACACATAGCATTTAAATCACCTATGGGGACAATTCCTTCTTACGAGGTTAGAAAGGAGACTCACCTCGTGTCGAATCTACTTCCTGGACCAAGAACGCGCCCGAAACTCCAAACTCGTCTCCCAAGGACTCGAAACTAATCAAACGTTACGTAAATATATCAAATTATACTCAAAGCAGGGAATTCTCCTACTTATTTAGTCAATCATCATTCTTGAAGAAATCCCAAAATCCATCCCCGGGCCCACACTCTCGGATTCCGAAAATTCTTGAAGGAAACACTCACCTATAACCTAAAGATCGTTAATATATGATTTTTGTATGATTTCATAGCCAATTTATGGGAATTTCTCTAAATTCTCGAAAGCCCTAGGTTACTACCCAATTCCTTTATTTTCACTAATTAAGTAGTTAATTTAACTAGTAATTCATGTATTAAACTAATACTAGGGTAGAATTTACTTACCTTATCAGTAGCTAGGTGGATTGGCTCTTTCCCAATCTCTCTAGGTTGACAATGGTGAAATAAAAATAGAGAAAATGAATATTTCCCGTGTTTTAAAATAACAGACTGCCTACAGTGGTTCCCCACCTGCGGTCTCGCACCTGTGATCTCGCACCTGCGGAAAATGAGACAAGGGTCTGGGCTCGCACCTGCGAGCAAGAGTCCGCACCTGCGGGAAAGGGCCCGCACTTGCGAGAACTGGGCAGCCCACCTGGGGGTCACACTTGCGGCGGTCACACCAAATCAGGTGCACCAACAACTGTTTTAGCTGGTTTTTGGCCTTGTTTGGTGCCCGAGAGGCACCCGGGCCCACCCGAGCCCTCGTCCAATTATACCAACAAGTCCCAAATCATAATACGGACTTGCTCGAGCCTTCAGAACACTCAAAACAACGCAAAAACTCAAAATCACACCTCAAAACCCCTAGGATCAAAACTTAAGAACTTCAAGTTCTTGAATTCGATATCAATGCGCCGAAACGACCTATACTACTCGGAATGACACCTAATTTTGCAGGAAAGTCATAACAAAAGTATTCCCGGTCTCAGAATTTCGTTCGGACCTCGATAATTCAAAAACACGTCCCAAACCACAATATGAACTTAAGGAAACTCTTATTTCGATATTGGGCGCTGAAACGCTCCATGGTCATCCAAAACCCATTCCGAACATACGCCGAAATCATCATACGAAGCTACCGGAGCCGTCGAAACTCGATTCCGATGTTGTTTAATCAAAAGGTTGACCGAAGTCAAACTTGGACAAAAAGGCCAACCTTAAGGAACTAAGTGTTCCTTTACTGCTCTAAACAATTCTGAATTACGGATCACCCACCCCCGCAAGTCGTAAATCACAATAAGCCGCTATAGGAAGTTTCATTTAGGGGAACGGGTTCCGATAACGCAAAATGACCGGTCGGATCGTTATATTCTCCACCTCTTAAACAAATGTTCATCCTCGAGTGGGTCTAGAATCATACCTGAAGTGCTGAATAAGTGCAGATATATGCTCCGCATGTCCTCTTTGGACTCTCAGGTCGCTTCCTCGACTGGTTGGCCCCTCCACTAGACCTTCACCGCAGAAACTCTCTTGGACCTCAACTGGAGATCCTGTCTATCAATAATAGAAACTGGCTCCTCCTCATAGCCCAACCTCTCATCCAACTAAATAGTGCTGAAATCAACCACGTGAGAGAAGTCGGCGTGGTATCGCCGGAGCATGGATACATGAAATACCGGATGAACTCCTGATAAACTGGTAGGTAAAGCTAGCTCATAAGCCACCTCCTCAACACGCCTCAACACCTCGAAGGGACATATAAACCTCGGGCTCAACTTTCCCTTCTTCCCGAACCTCATACTACCCTTCATCGGCGAGACCTTCAACAGAACCTTGTCTCCCTCCATAAATGATACATCACACGCACTCTGATCCGCATAACTCTTCTGTCTGGACCGTGCTGTGCGGAGCCTCTCCTGAATTAACTTCACCCTCTCTAAAGCATCCTCACCAGGTCAGTGCCATATAGCTTAGCCTCGCCAGGCTCAAACCACCCGATAGGAGAACGACATCACAGACCATACAAAGCCTCAAATGGAGCCCTCTCGATGTTGGACTGATAACTATTATTGTAAGAAAACTCGGTCAAAGGCAAGAACTGGTCCCACTGACCTCCGAAGTCAATCACACATGCTCTGAGCATGTCCTCCAATATTTGAACTGTACGCTCCGACTGGCCATCAGTCTGAGGGTGAAATGCTGTGCTCAGGTCTATCTAGGTGCCTAACCCACTGTGAAATGCTCTCCAGAAGTGCGAGGTGAACTGAGGACCTCGATCTGATATAATGGACATCGGAACGCCGTGCAACCGGACTATCTCCCGAATGTAGATCTGGGCTAGCCACTCAGAGGTATATGTAGTAGCTACTGGAATGAAATGCGCCGATTTGGTCAACCTATCCACAATGACCCAAACCGCGTCAACCTTCCGCAAAGTCCGAGGCAACCCAACCACCAAGTCCATAGTGATGCGCTCCTACTTCCACTCAGGAATGGGCATCTACTGAAGTAGGCCTCCTGGCCTCTGGTGCTCATACTTCACCTGCTGGCAATTAAGACACCTAGTCACATACTCCACAATGTCCCTCTTCATCCGCCTCCACCAGTAATGCTGCTTCAAATCACGATACATCTTCGTAGCACCAGGATGAACAAAATACCGAGAGCTGTGTGCCTCCTCTAGAATCCTCTCCCTCAGGCCATCAACATTAGGAACACATAAACGGCCCTGAAGTTGAAGAACACCATCCTCGCCAATAGTAACCTCTTTGGCACCACCCTGTACCATTGTCTCCCGAAGCTCTGCTAAGCACGAATCATCCAACTGTCGGGCCTTAATCTCCCCCAATAACGAAGACTAAGCAACCACATGTGCTAAAACTCGACGAGGCTCTGAAAGGTCTAATCTCACCAGGCGATTAGCCAAGGACTGAATGTCCAAAGCTAGAGGTCTCTCCTCTGCTGCAATATAAGCCAAACTACCCATACTCTTTGCCTTCCTACTCAAGGCATCTGCTACCACATTTGCCTTGCCCGGATGATAAATAATGGTGATATCATAATCCTTCAACAACTCAAGCCATCTGCGCTGCCTCAAATTAAGATCTCTCTACTTGAACAAGTGCTGCAAGCTGCAGTGGTCTGTATAAACCTCACAGGACACCCTATAGAAGTAGTGCCTCCAAATCTTAAGAGCATGAACAATCACCGCCAACTCCAAATCGTGTACATGGTAATTCTTCTCATGAACCTTCAGCTGGCGCGAAGATAACTCTCCCTTCCTGCATCAACACACACCCCAAGCCAACGCGTGAAGCGTCGTAATATACTGTGTACATCCCAGACCACCGGAACGGGGCATTCTAAAAGCCGCCTTGAGCTTCTAAAAGCTCGCCTCACACTCGTCAGACCACCGGAACGGGGCATTCTTCTGAGTCCATCTATTCAATGGAGCCGCAATCGAAGAAAACCCCTCCACAAATCGGCGATAATATCCTGCTAGGCCCAAAATGCTCCTGATCTCTGTAGCTGAAGTAGGACGTGGCCAACTCTGTACTGCCTCGATCTTCTGAGGATCAACCTTGATACCCTCTCCGGATACCACATGCCCTAAGAATGCTACAAAATCCAACCAGAACTCACACTTGGAGAACTTAGCATATAGCTTCTGTTCCCCCAAACTCTGGTGCACAACTCTCAAATGCTGCTCGTACTCCCCCAGGCTACGTGAGTAAATCAAGATGTCATCAATAAAGACAATGACAAAGGAATCAATATCCGGCCTGAACACCCTATTCATCAAGTCCATGAATGCTGCTGGTGCATTAGTCAAGCCAAAGGACATCACCAGGAACTCATAGTGGCCGTATCTCGTACGGAAAGTTGTCTTCGGAATGAGGCCCGAATCTTCAACTGATGAATCACAATCTCAAATAAATCTTAGAAAACACCCTATCACCCTGCAGCTGGTCAAACAAATCATAGATGTGCGGAAAAGGATACTTGTTCTTAATGGTGACCTTGTTCAACTGACGGTAATCAATACACATCCGCATAGACCCATCCTTCTTCTGCACAAATAAGAATGGAGCACCCCACGATGATACACTCGGTCTGATAAACCCCTTAGACAAAAACTCCTCAAGCTGCCCCTTCAACTCCTTCAAATTCTTTTGAGCCATACAGTGCGGGGGAATGGAAATAGGCTGAGTGCCTGGAGCTACATCAATGCAGAAATCAATATCACGATCCGGAGGCATGCCCGGAAGGTCTGAAGGAAATACATCAGCAAACTCTCGAACAACTGGCATTGAATCAATCGTCGGAGACTCGGCGGTGGTGTCCCACACATAAGCAAGATAGGCCAGACAACCCTTCTCGACCATATGTCAGCCTTCAGGAATGAAATAACCCGGTTGGCTGCACTGACTGAGGAATCTCTCCACTCCAGCCTAGGTGACTCGGGCATGGCCAAAGTAACTGTCTTGGCATGGCAATCTAGCACGACATGATAAGGAGATAGCCAATCCATGCCTAGAATAACCTCAAAATCGACCATGTCGAGCAATAAAAGGTCAGCTTTGGTCTCGAATCCACAGAAGGTGATCACACAAGACAGATAGATTCGGTCTACCACCACAGAATCGCCCACAGGAGTGGACACATATATAGGAGGACCCAAGGACTCACGAGGAGCATCCAGAAAATGAGGAAATAATGCTGAAACATATGAATAGGTGGATCCTGGATCAAATAATACTGAAGCATCTCTACCACATACTGAGATAATACTTATGATCACGGCGTCTGAGGCCACTGCATCTGACCTGGCCGGAATGGCATAGAATCTAGCTGGAGCACCGGAATACTGAGCTCCACCAGAGTGAACAGGAGCTAACTGACCTCCCCCTGACTGGCCTCCACCTCTAGGACGACCCCTGCTGACCTGTCCTCCACCTCTAGGTGGCCGGGCTGCTAGTGCTGGACCCATCGGGTGATAACCCTGCTACACTGCCTTGCCCCGAAACCTGGGACAATGCCTCCTCATATGACCTGGCTCCCCACACTCGTAACAACCTCCAGATACCATAGCATGCTGCCCCGAAGAAGGACCCTGAATGGACGGAGAGCGATGTGAGCCCTCTAGCATAGCACTGAAGTAGGGGCTGGAGGATCTTGGATGACTGAGATAACCACTAGGTGAACTTTGAACGGCTGGAGGACGGTAGGAACGCTCTGGCATGGCGCTGAAATGAGGCCTCGCTGGAACACCTCGGGGAGGTGGTGGAGGTGCTGAATATGAAGGCCTGCTGGGTTGACTACTGCTAAACTGACCTCTGCCCCTAACTGGGCACCTCTGAAATCTCCGGAGAATCTAGCCCTCTTGTCCTGCTGCCCCTGCTCCCTGCTCCTCGACCGATACCCCTCGATCCTGCGGGCAATCTCTACCACGAGCTGATAAGGAGTACCCATCTCCACCTCTCGTGCCATGGTGGCCCTAATACCTGGATGCAACCCAACCACAAATATTCGCACCCTCTCGGCATCAGTAGGTAGTATCACGAGTGCATGATGAGACAACTCTGAAAATCTGGCCTCATAATCTGTCATTGACATCTGTCCCTGCTCTAGCTGCTCAAACTGATACCCCAGCTCTTCCCTCTCAGAGGGTGGGATATATCTATCCAGAAACATCTGCATGAACTGCTCCCAAGTGACAGGAGGAGAATCTGCTAGCCTGCTGAGAATATAGGATTGCCACCACCTACGAGCTCTGCCCTCCAACTGGAAGGTAGTGAAATCCACTCCATGGGACTCTAGTATCCTCATGTGGTGCAGTCTATCCCTGCACCTGTCAATGAAATCCTGGCATCCTTGCCTCGCTCACCCACGAAGACTGGAGGGTGCAATCGAGTCCATCTATCCAATAACTTCTGCGGATCACCGTCCGCAGCTGGTCTGGGATCAGGTGCTGCTGCTACAGGCTGGACCCCACCCACGGGTAGTGTACCCGGGGTATGGTGTAATGCTGTTGTCTGGCCTATAGCCTGAGAAGTAGGGGTCTGGACTCCCCATCCCGCCTGAGAAGAGGCATGATCTGCTGGAAATAAACCAGCTTGGGACATAGTATCCATAAATCTCATCATACGACCCATGACCTCCTGGAAGCCTGGCGCTGTCATGAAGTCTACTGGAGCAGGATCTGCTGGGGGCACCTCGTCCTGCTCCTCTATGATAGGATCCTCTGGTGGTGGTGCAACTTGAATAGCTCTGGGAAGCCCTCGTCCCCTACCTCGAGCTGGTGCCCTCCCCCGGCCTCTTCCACGACCTCGGACGATGGGGGTAGCGGCATCTCCCGGGTCTGGAACATCGGATGCGCGCGTCCTCACCATCTGTGAGAGAATAGAAGAATGAGTTTTAGTAAAACATCGACTGCACGATAAAATGTGAATAGAGAGAGATTTCTTAACACCCTATAGCCTCCCAAAGATAAATACACACGTTTCCATATCGATCCGCAGGACTCTACTAGGTTTGCCCATGACTTGTGAGACCTACGTGAACCTAGAGCTCTGATACCATGTTGTCACGACCCAAAATCCTAACTCAGGTCGTGATGGCGCCAAACATCGGGGTCGGGCAAGCCAACACTCAATTTACTAAGGGTTCTTTCTTATTTGATTAAACATTTCAACATATACCAAGTTTTAAATCTTAAAACATAAGTCGAAAAGGATAATTAGCCAGTTTTAATCAAAAGCGGTCATAAGGAGGCGTGAGCCAATATATATACAGACCCGTAATCCATAATAACTACCACCTGTGTGCCAGGAACTAGTGTTACAAGTCCAACGGGCATACTAACAGAATATACAAAAGATATAATATATAGTCCCATTGTCTGAAAGAAATAGACGGGAAATAAGAAAAAGAAACTCCATGGCGCTGCCGAGGATCGTCAGGAGAAGCATTTCACCGTGAAGTCAGGTCCAACTATAATCAGAATCGAGCTCCGGTCTAGTAACCAGATACACCAGCCTCAGAACCTGTACAATTAAATACAGAAGCGTATCATGAGTACATAAATAAATATGTACCCAGTGAGTATCACGTCTAATCTCGAAGAAGTAGTGACGAGAGGTCGACTTGACACTCACTAAGGTCCAAAAATATAATTTAACAAAATATAATGAAAACGGTAGGCATGTAAAGGTAGTAAAACAACAAATATATAAGGAACTGAAATCCAAGTAAATAATGGAAGTAAATAAACAATTACTACCTCATCTCCCTCCAAATTCTGTCAAATAAATATCCCTGAATTCAGTAACAATTTATCATGCGCATACGGGATAAGGACAACAGGCCTGAGCCATAAAAATAATCATGTTTGTGCACTCCCGAGGGTCGAACGACTCAAACCATAAGTGCATATTTGCCATAAAATAATCATATCTATGCACTGCCCGAGGGTCGAACGGCCCGAACCATAAGTGCATCTTTCAATCTGCCATGGCGTACGACCTGCTCCCATGAGAGTGGGGGAAATTACACTCCGCTCGCGGAATGTAAATTGCGAAGCGGTCACCTGCACACACAATATTCTTTTAAAATTACTTTCCATAATCAACTCCTTCAAATCAAATTCCATAAATCTCAGGGAACCAATGCTACATATCATATGAATTTAACATATAATTAATTACGAGGAAGAACACAAGGCATGATGTGGGCCTAACTACCCGGACATAATAATAATAGCCGCTACGTACGGACTCTCGTCACTTTGTATGTATGATGCGTGGCTAGAATTCATGGTTTAACACGTTATATGCCTTACATTTTATGTGTGTTAATGATAAAAATACACTTTTTATGTGCATAATGGAGTCTATTTCATGTGTAGGTGAATTGGAGATGGAAGGCGAGCTAAATGGATGCAAATACGTCGAAAATACGCTCAAGAGGCGAAGAGGAGTGCACTGGGCTATAGCCGGGAATTTGAGCCTTAAGGCCAGGCATAATCTGGCGTTATCCAGGCGCCAGAGCCCAACCGCCAGCCCCGGCCTGGCGTTATCCAGGCGCCAGGGCCCAAACGCCAGCCCTGGCCAGGCATTANTTTAGGGTGTATCCCAAACATATAAATAGACCCAAAAACACAACTTGAGAGGAAGGAAGCGATTGAAGTGAAGAAAAACCTGTGGATTACTACTCAGTGAAGCAAACATTATTTTTTATAGCTTTTATTTATTATTTTGTAATTCAATTATGCAAGTTATTTTAGAATTGATTCTTATGAATATGAGTAGCTAATTTTCTTAATCTAGGGTTTTGGTGGAACCCGTTGGGGGATAAACTTATGGTGATATTAATATAGTTTGGTTGATTGTTCATCTCTATTTGTTTAACTACGTTTTTGTTGTAGTTAATTGAATGGCCATCAATTAGCTGTGCCGATTTAGTAAGTATCTACTTGAGAGAGAGCGCATATTTAGGTAAATGTTTGAACAACACCACTCCCAGAGTATAGACGAAAGTCATAACCGAG
>ML359914.1:0-11341 GCA_005239505.1 Nicotiana paniculata | reverse complement strand
AGAAGTTGGCCCATTTCTTTAAAATAGATAAGAGTTGGTCCAATATTTTTATTCACATGATTTTTTTTTAAACAATAAGGCTATAAAATAATATGAAAAAAATCAGATTTTTTTAAATTAAATTAACTCCTTGATTTTCTAATTAATTAATTAAACGCTAGGCAAATTATTAAGCGCGTTGTAACTTCACGGAATCGCTTGCGTAGCATGATGTTTAACATTAAATAAATTAATTCAACGATTTCATTTCATACTCTTAAATTTATTTATTTTTAGTTAATTTTTAATTTAATTAATAAGTTGCTAAAATCGCGGATTCGCTTGCGTAACGCGACATTTAATTTTTAATTAATTTTCTTTAAATGTAGTAACCCTTTTTTTTTCTTCAAAAGTAATAATATACTAATAATATTCGTCATAACTGCGGATTCGCTTGCGTAGCGCTGTTATGATAAAATTAATCAATTTCATCTCGATCACGCATTCGCTTGCGTAGCGTGGTCATAACAACGTAATTGATCCAAAAAATTATTTTCCTTGATAAATCTAATATCCAAGAAGTAAAAGCGGACAAGTAAATCACAGAAACTAATAAAGCACAATTTATTCAGAATTAATTTAAGCCAAGTTTAAGTCAATAAAGCGTCTGTGCTAGAATCACGGGACTCGGGGAATGCCTTATACCTTCTCCCCGATCAACATAATTCCTTACCCGAACTTTATTTTTGCGGACCAATAAAAAGAGAGTCAAATCTTCCTTTGATTAGGGATTCAAATAAAGGTGACTTGGAACACCCAAAAATCAATTCCAAGTGGCGACTCTGAGCAATAAAATAATCCCTATTTCAAAATTGTCACTTTAATTAAAAAAACTCTTTAACCCACAATCCTATAACACATATCTTTCTAGGAGGTTAGAAAAGGGGTGTGACAGTAAGCAATAGGTATAATCAGAAATGAGATATTAATTGTCAAGGAAAATATTATGAAGTCCACATTTTTCTTGCATTATAGATTTATTTTTATTTTATGTTTTCATTGCATCTTTTTTAATAAAACCCACACTTTTATTGCGCTTAAATCCCTAATACATCTGATCTGGCATGCCTTTTAAAGCTTTTTGCCTTTGATAATACTGATAAAGACAATCATTTAGTATTATTTCTCTTTTATGTATATTCTTTCCAACTTCTTGACATTGCATATTTTCTATGTGTTCATGTTTATCTTTATGATGGTAAGGCCTAAATCTCTGCATGCAATAATTCTATAGCACAGTGTACTATTGTCTTGAGATATTTTTGTCATGTGAGATTATGTACTAAGATTGAGATTAAACAAAACAAGGATGGTTTAGCATGATTATTGTGATGTGTATTTGGTAACTATGACATTGTCTAACTTTATTCTTTTCTTTGTTCGTAAATCATTGCAATTTAATTACAATGTTTTACAAATTGATGTCTTATCAGGAAAAAAATACTGCCAATTGATAATAAGAACAAACTAAAAATTTGAGAAAGAAAAACATAATATTTAAACTGGGCGCATTTCATACATTGCGGACAGAATCACAAAATACTCATCGATATTACTTGGTTTATCAAACACTAGTCAAATATCATATTGATTATCTTCTAATTAGAAGTTTCAAGATTAAGCACCATTTTAAGCTAACTATATCTTGAAAGACATTTCCATCCGATTACATCTTCTCCATTATTTTTTGAAATCTACATCGTTTTCCTTTTTTGAATTTCGTATAGACTGATTATTCACCAAAGAGAAATTCACGCTTTAAAATATGGAAGGAGATTTTTGCGGGACATTTATTTAAGATACCATTAGGGAATGTCATATAATACTCCCTTAGGCTATCTGCACCTATCGCAATGCAGCGCTATATCAGAATCAAATAATTATGTCATTTTCTAAGAATTTGTTGCAGAGTCTTCTCAAGTCTCAACTAGCTAGTTTTGTCATTTAAAAAAAAAAAATTGAACTACAAATATGGAAGTTTTACTGCTTGAGAATAGTCTTGGATTCTCACCGTTGGTCCTTTTTTTTTCACAAGAATAATTTTAAAAACATTTTAGTAATTTGAAGTTGTAGAGTGTAGGCATATCTGAAAGTAGACATCAGGCCTGTGTACTTGCACCTTGTTTGGTATAAATACTTGTACAAGATTCCTCCTTGGGGAAAGAGGGCAAATAAGGTGTGTGGCAGAAAAAATTAATAAGAGAGAAGAGTTCATCCATCAAGTGGGACTAAGTGCGAACCCTAAGCAATTGGGGTTCTCGCTCGTCTCTTGGGGAAAAAATTTCCTCATCCATTAACAAAGCTAAAATTTGAATGGGATTAATCAGCCTCGAGAAACGTAAGCCCCTTGGTTTGATGGAATTGGGCATAACTGCTATTGGAATCAATCAAAAAGCTTATTGATTTTGATATAAATTATGGCATGCATCTCTGAGGAGAGCGGCGAGGCCAAACATCATCACAAAAGCAAATCAGCTTACCATTGCCCAACCAAATTCTAGCCCGAGTTTTGCGTGGAAGTCTCTCTGTAAGAGGATGCATGTAAGTTTATACTGTTCATTTTTTCCAATTTATCTAGATTTTAAGACCTTATGAGTTATGAGTAGAAACTAACTTGTAGGATTGCGAGTGTGCAAAATTCACTGTCTATATGTAGTTCTTCACTATGTTGCCTGGGCTCTCCCGGTTGCTGGCGCACCACTATCGGATCCGGCACACACTTGGCGATATTTTCAAAGAGTCCGAGCAACATCGGTTCTTCATGATCTAGTTAAATGCTTGACTAGCCTCAAATATAGGAAGCACTTATACGAGCTCTTCACAAGACAACATGGAACATAATAGTAACAAGTTCACCCACAAAATAAAGTGAAAATCATTGATAACATTTCAAAACAACAATGTTAATATTCGAAAAGTGTCACACGACTATTTAGTATTAGAAAGATACATGGAGAATAAAATGCCATTTATGTTAAATATGAGCAACGTATGTTTTAAAGTCTGCGCATAAGCAGAGGAGCACCATACTGGGGATGAATAGTCACAATTGCAAATGGAGCATGCGTATAAGATGGGGATAGTTCAAAGGAGAATTTTTGCAGTATCATAGCTACTGCCATTTTTGCTTCCATCATTGCGAAGTTTTGTCCAATGCAAACACGAGGTCCCCAGCTAAATGGTATAAATGAGACTTGTCCATTTGTTGCCTTCGACACTCCTTCACTGAATCTTTCTGGTTTGAATTCGTTTGCGTCTTCACCCCATATTTCTTTATCATGATGTACTAAGATTGCTGGTATAATGAGTAGCACTCCAGCTGGTAGATGTAGCTCCCCTAATTTGACTTCTTCTTTGTTTCTTCTACCAAATGCTGGTAATGGGGGGAATAGGCGTAACGTCTCGTACAAGATCATTGTTACCTATGGAAAAAAAATATTGCATAAGTTGGCAATAGAATTAGTTCACTTCTTACAAACTTCAGGAGTCATGCCTTTCAAAGCTCTATATATATAGCCAGGGACGGATCCAAGAATTTTACTAAAGGGTGTCAACATCTAAAAATTTGCATATAGCGAGGTCCTTGAGAAAAGTACTTACAATTTTCAAGCGACTTAGTCCTTCCAAATCTGGTTTATCAGTTCCAAAGATCTGCAACACTTCCTCTCTGCCACGTACTTGCCACTCTGGATGTAAGCACAACAAAATCATAGTCCAAACAAGCAAAACAGAAGTGGTCTCTTGGCCGGCAAAATAGAATAACTTGCACTCTTCAATCACTTCTGATGTTGTTATTCCGAAATCTTTTGTTCCATGAAGTTCAATTTCTTTCAAATTGGATTCAAGTAATATGCCTAATAAGTCATCTTTACTGGTCTCCCCTTCTTCCATTGCCTTCAATCTCTTGTCGATGATACGCCTAATTGTTGTTTGGACTTGCCTTTCAATTTCCAGCATTCTTTTGTTCCTTTTAGTAGGTAAGAACCTATACAAACAAATTTAAGCAAACAAGAATAGTCTTTTAATTTTGTAGAAAGGCAGAGTAGGACAGTTGCTTTTGTATTTGTTAGGGGGCAAATCTTTTATATTTGGTAAGAATTTAAAGGTTTTGCAAGCACAATAAAATGATTGTACCTTGATCCTGGTATATAAATTGAACGTCCTATGTCCATTACATGCTCAGCTTGTTCTTTCTGAAGTTCAAATACTATTCTTCCTTCTTCATAGCTACTTCCAAATGCAGTGCGAGAAATGACTTCACTGGTCATTATTTGAAGGTCTGGCCATACATCGAGCTCGAATGATGTTTCTTTCGGAACAATCTCCTCCCATTTACTTATCATTTCACTACAACTCAGATAAAATGCTGGTAGCATATGCTGTACAAACAAATTAATGGAAAAAAAGGAGCTACATGAATGAATCGGGTTCAATTGAATATGTTATTTTAATCCCCTTGTTATTTCAGGCATCAATATAAATGTATAACTTCTTAAATCTCAATATGTTTTAGATAAGAGAAAGTATAACCTTTAGCTTCTCAACATGGAAGGCAGGATTAATGATTTTTCTGTGTTTGGCCCATTTGTCTTCCTCGAGGCTTACGAGACCATGAGCCAATAACTTGGCGTATGGATTGGGATGAGTTTGCTTTTGATAAACATAATTCTTTGTGAAAATCTCTTTGAGATGTTCAGGATCTGTGATCAACACTATTGGATACGGGCCTAGCCAGACAAAAGAATTTTTACCTGCGAGTAATCAATTTTAAGAAAAATAGACCAGCGTTTTACATGCATGATTGCAAGGGGAAGTGGTAATGGAAAACATAGGCAAGTAAGAAACGTCAAGAAGGATTGTCGTTGATAATCACACACGACATTAATAGGCCGAAGACTAATTTCGGCAGTGATGGAGACAGTGACACAGCGTCAAAATGTGATGCATCTTTTGATTTAATTTAAGGTAAATATCTGATGCATATAAATTTTTACTGTGACATAATAATCAACTGCTGTATGTAGTCTGTACCATTCATTTATTCAAAATTTGCGGTGGCCATAAACTATGAATTCATAGGACTTTAATTTTCTTATATAATTGCTTCAGTCAACTTAGTCTTTACTCTTGAGGGCTGTCCTCTCCACTACTCCACTACAATGAAGACTTTGGGTGTGTTTGGTATAACGGAAAATGTTTTCTGTCGAAAATATTTCAAAAAAATGTTTTCTTGAAAAATAAATAGTAATCTTACTCATTTTTTGGTGTTTGGTACGCAAATTAAAAAAAATAACTTCTCAAGAGTGTTCACGAATAATTTAAGATACAATAAACATGAAGACATAAACTTTTGAACCAACCACCTTCAGATTTCACAAATTTCATAAACTTCTGAACCGCTAATCTTTCGAACCCGCACTCTATAATTTCTAAACCTGCAAATTTTCAAACACATAAACCTCCGAACTCATAACTTTGGAACTCGTAAAATTTCGAACCTGTAAACTGATAAAATGAAAAACCATAGCTAAAAAAAAATTGAGGGGGAGGGGGAGAGGGAGGAGGAGGAAGTGAGGGGGTTGGTACGAAAAAACAGAAAATTGAAAATACAAAAAAACATATTTTTGTTGAGGGGATGTGGTGGGGTGGGTGGGTGGTGCAGAAAATTGAAGTTGGAAGGGGTTGGGATATGTGGAGCTTTTGGAAAATGTTTACCTAATTATTTCTAGAGGGAAGTCATTTTTCTCCAATTTCAGAAAAAATGTAATATCTAAAAATATATTTTTCGAACTATTTTGTACAAGCAAACAGTGAAAAATGAAAAAATATTTTTCAGAAAATATTTTCCGTCGTACCAAACACACCCTTTGTGTCTTCTTTCCTATGGGTCGCTCTCTTTTAATGACTCCTGCTTTTCACTAATAAAAAAAAATATTATTCCCAATAGAGTATTTTACGACCCTATATGCTTTACAAGAAACAATAAACCAATTTCGCTATTATTCCTCTGTTTAACTATCATGTCAAGTTGAAGATTAAAATGAAAACATATTTAGTTAATAAAAAGTCCATATTCTTAGAGCCTGTTTGGATTGGTTCATTTTAAGTACTTTTAAGTTAAAATAGTGTCTGGATAAAATAAAAAAGTGTTTTTAAACACTTGTTTTTAAGCTAAAATGATAAAGATAAGCCAAAAGCCAAAGCTATAATTCCTAACTTATGATGTTTGACTTAAAAATCACTTACAACAAGCTCATCCAAACGGGCTCTTAACCATTTTCATTGCAAGTAATATTCGTCCACCAACTTCTTCCCATGTTATTCTACCGTTTTACTAGTATAATACGGTTAAAGGTGGAGTCATGATTTAAAGTTTATGAATTATGAGCTTGCTATCGAACTCATAACTCGTCTTAGGTAACAGATTTGCATTATACATATTTACCGGTGTGATCACATATATACTTTTACATATTTAACGAATTTTTTCTAATATAAATATGAGGTCTAAAGAAAAAATATTAGACTTGGCCGAACCAGTAGCAAATACTCTGCACCAATGGCGGAGGCAGGATCTCAACCTATGATGTTATCAAGGTTTTGAACCCCTTGACCATTAAACTACACTTCTGAGTTGTGTTAAGGGGGTTCAAAACTTAATATATAGAGATAAAAAATAGATTTTGCCTTATATATACAGTGTAATTTTTGGATGAATCCCTAAATCCGCCCCCGAACACGACATTGCGAACAAAATTATTTATTCTTACATGTACAGAAAAAGAAACAAACCATTTTTATTGATGGCGTTGAGGAAAAAGGGGATGAGCCTTTGAGCAATATCATCAGAGAAATTGATGGGCTTAGACTTGGCTTCTACTATGCTTTTTGTCAGTTCGTTGAGATCTCCATATAGTAGCTTGTATGGATTTCCCTTGAGACCCCTCTGTCTCAAGCAATTCTCCATTTTCTTAGGTCTAAACCATGCCCAATTCAACACTTTCCACGCATATGCCACCAAAATTGCAACACTGACTGCTGCTATTATGTTGTACAGCATCATCTCCACTCTAAAGTAATCCATGAGAGGACTAATTACCTCAGCTGCTTCATCTTAAATACTCTTAATAGAGAGACTTGTTAGTTTTTTGATCTACTTTGGACTTTGGACAAGATAAGACCACCTATTTTTCTCTAAAATATCGACGACAAAAATCATTGTTCCATACTAATAAAGAAACTTGTCAAATCGGTGTGGAGTCTGGACCCACTCTATTGTCAGGAATTTCATAAGAGGATGGATGTCAATATACTTGCTCTACATTAAATCTTGTCTTTTATATTTTTTATTATCTAATTTTATAGTCTCGAAACACATATTCATTTTAAAAAATCAATGCTGACTTAGGTAAAAATATGGCATAATAACAAAAAAATCCATATACATAATACTCCCTCCGGTCCACAATAAGTGATTTTTTGACTTTTTTCTTGTGGCCCAAAATAAGTGATTTTTTCAGATTTAAAGAATGCAATTAATTATTTTTTTCCTACATTGCCCTTGGAGTAAATAATGTTGGAGTATGTGTTAGAAATGTTTATCTGAAGAGATAATAAAGGTTAATATGGTCAATTTCATTGTTAATTAATGTTAAAAGGTAAATTTCTTAATATGTGTAAAAACAACCAAAAATCATTTACTTTGGATCGAAGGGAGTAGATAAGTATTAGGTAAGGAACAAGCTCTAGTCTTGATAGAGAGCTTCTAATAATAATATTGTTACTATTATTATTATTATTATTATTATTATTATTATTATTATTATTATTATTATTATATATTTAACTTTTTATTTTATTTTTTTATTTTATTTGATACGATGATGACATGCATCAGGCATATTTGGAGAAATGAGGATTCATATATATAGTCGACTCCAACAGTTTGAGACTGATGCATGGTTGTTGTTTGTTATTTAATTATACTTAAGTATTAGTGTATTTTAATTTTTATTTATTTATTTATTTATATGATTATAAAAATCTAGGTGCGAATAATTGTAATGTGAACATGAATATATTTTTCCAGTGATTATTCTTCAGCATAGTTGAGAGTGAAAGTATTAAGGACCCGTTGATAGGGTGTATAACAATAATAATGAATAAAGTTTATTAGTAATGTTGTGATTAGTTATACTAGGAATATTTTTTATCGAACATTTGGTTTGGGGTATTGATAATAACACGCATTGCATATTTTTAAATAATTTTTTGTAAGAATACCCACAACATTCTTCGGAAAGGATTTGGAAAATATTTTGAAAGGAAATTTTATCTTTATACATTCTTATGTATTAAAAATTAGGATATTATTAATGCCACAGTTTGCTGTGTATAAATAGTGTGTATAGCTAGTATTAGTTATACATAAATTTAAAAACATTACTAAATAAAAAATAAATAATACCAAAGCTAATATATATATATATATATATATATCTAATACGCTTTTAAATGACCCCTAAATGGAATAGTTGATGTTTAGCTTAAAGTGTATATATTTCTATGTATATCGCCTCATATTTTACTTTTGTTTCGTGAGTTTTAGATGTTAAATGTGATGATTTATATTAATTTGAAGTGGTTTTATGTGTAGGAATGATTCGGGATCAATTGGGGGCGAAACGCGCGAAATTAGAGCCAAAACGCAAAAATCGGGCAAAACGGTTATTTTGCGATTTTTGGTGTCACAGGCAAGGCTAGGCGCCAACTGTGGCGCTGGAGGCAGAAAGTTTATGAGGGGCAGCGCCCTGGTGGCCGCCCGACACAAGCCAGGGCGCCGGTGACAAGAATTTTTTCTATTTTGTCCGGGACACGGTAATTTCGGCCCTAAACCTACCCAACCGTATAAAAGCAAGTCTAAGCTTATTTTGGGGGAGGGGGGACGCCACTTTGGAGGAAAGATACACACGGGATTGCTAGGGAGCGAAAGATTCTCAGTTTTCTTCATCTTTTTCCAGTATTTACAATTAATTCAACACTTATGTGATCGTTTGATTTTAGCATGAGTGGCTAAACACCCGTTGTTCTAGGGTTGTGGTTTAGCCATGAATATTATTATTCGACATTAGCTTAACCTTGATTATAGTTCACTCAATATATGGTTGTTTCTTCAATTCTGTGTTTAATTGCTTAATTGTCTGGCCAACAGTTAGGTTCTATGTACTATCTATGCTATGCTTGGGAGCGTGTATAGACTTGAGAAGAATTAAAGAGAGCGCGATCTTAACCCTTCAGGGGATCGGATTTGTGGTTAGGATAGGAATATACCTAGTCACCGTGCTTAATTAAATATCGTAATCTTACTGCGTTCTAATAGATTAATTTCATAGGAATATAGGCGTTAATCTATTGAGAATAGGTGAGTAGTGCTTTGGGAGAAGGCTATGAGAGCGTTTATCGATTAATTAGCAACCACGAGCGAATTATATTAAAAGGGAGAGTTAATTAGAACACAATACAAATGGTGAATCGATCACAACCCTGAAATATTTGTCTTTATTGAATACACAACAATCAACTCGTTACTTGATAATTTAGTTATTACTTATAATTGTAGTTTAATATAATCATACTCTTGGACTTTGATTTTGACTGGATTAAATAACAATTACAGTGACTAGTGAGTAGTTTAATACAACTTTGTGGGTTCGACACTTAACTTATCATTATATTACTTGTCGACCACGTATACTTGCGTGTGCGTTTGGGACTAACAATAATCTTTTTCCCACAAAGCGGACAAGAAACTCGTTAAGCGTGCAGTCTCCGGCACAACTTTAAGTCGGACTAGGAAATATCCTTACCAAGGAACTTTGGATTATCTAATTTCTCCATCAAACGCTTCTCGTTATATAATAAGTTGAATTCTTTCTTTTAATCAAGTACTTGTGGGAAACAACACTAAAATTATGTAGCTAAATGAAAAAAATCATTGCTAATTCGATT
This sequence comes from Nicotiana paniculata, assembly GCA_005239505.1. Taxonomy (NCBI): domain Eukaryota; kingdom Viridiplantae; phylum Streptophyta; class Magnoliopsida; order Solanales; family Solanaceae; genus Nicotiana; species Nicotiana paniculata. The sequence continues at coordinate 1,294 of ML359914.1, read as the reverse complement.
AAGTGACGGATTAGCAATAAATTATCAAAATATTTCAATAGCTATGAGCAATTTAGCGATAAATTAGCAAAAAAAGTCTCTGCTAATTTATGTTTTTAGTGTTTTAAAACAATATATTCTTTTCACTAGAAGATACTCCTTTTTTATGAATCTAACTAATTGTCTGGCATTTGGAATTGCGAACGCGTAAGGATGCATGGTAGGGGTGTGATAATAGGCTAAAAGTGTATGGTTTGGCTTATGTTATACTCTAACTTAATGATGCTTTACTGTCTTAAGTATGTGAAATAAGGATAAAATGTGCTCTAATGGTGACTTGTGTGTTTCACAGAAGTGCAATACCGTAAGGAAAGCTTATGATGATGATCCGAGCAAGAATTCGAGTAGAATAGACCATGGGGTACCTTTTGGATGAATTGAAGATTGAAGACTCAGGGATGAATGCGGAGACAGTGGAAAACCCTACTAGTGCGGGCATTAGCGCGCCCGCGCTAGTTCAGCTCTCATGAGGCAGTGAAGAACCCTTTTAGCGCGGGCACTAGCGCGGCATTAGCGCGCCCGCGCTAGTCCAGCGATCCAGAGGCAGACAGAAACCCCACTAGCGCGGGCATAGCGCGGCCTTAGCGCGCCCGTGCTAGTCCAGACCCGTGAGGCATTATTTCAGGGGTAAATTTGGAAGTCCCAGGCCATTCTACACCAACTATATAAGGTCCACTTCGCCCAAGAGAAGGGGAATCTAGGTTTTAAGTTTAGAGTCAGAAAAAGCAAAGGCAAGAGGCAGGGAGGCAATTGGGCATCAATCTATATCTCCTTCTCTTGTGTTTTTACCTTTTCTTATGAATTCTTTTGTAGTTTTCATTGCTATTATGTGTAGCTAAATACTTTAATCTAAGGTTTTGGTGAAACATGTTGGGGATGAACTCGTTGGAATGTTAATATAGTTTTGAGTTGGTTAATTATCTCTATTTTTTCAACTACGTTTTGATTGTAGTTAGTTGAAGGGCCCTCAACTAGCGGTTCCTATTTATTATGTATCTGCTTGAGAGAGNATAACCGAGGGTTTAGAGGTTGGGTTAGAGATAATATACCTCGGGTGCAATCTAAAGTGAGCTGTAACGTAAATATAGCTAGCGTAGCTCGAGAGAATGCGACTAGTAAATTATCATAAATGCTCGAGAAAGATTTACGATAGCTGGAGAGTTCATGATTGATAGATGTGAACAACTAATTTTTTTTTTACCACACCGAAAATTTTAGTGTAAATATTTTTTTTTAGGTCTAATCTTAATACTTA
>ML359911.1:0-12423 GCA_005239505.1 Nicotiana paniculata | reverse complement strand
AAAAAAGGAGATAAGAGTCGCATTGGCGCACATTCAAGGTTAGAATTGTCTAGGCTGCATGAAAGAAAGTAGAAATAGTTACGATATTGAAAGGAGTTCGACCACAAGTCGTGGTGTGAGAAGGAGGCCTAAAGGGGGGAATGTTCTAGCCTTTGGATTTATTCACGGAAAAAATCCCTAGATGCCAAAGACAATATTAAATTATTTGTAAGAGTTATTACTTAAGATATGGAAAGGTGCATTAGTCAACATTCGAGGACGAATGTTCCAAAGGGGGGAATGATGTTACACCCCATGTTTTCGTACGTGAGAGTACATCGTAAGTCAATTGATGTAAGCTCAGAAATAAGATTATATTTGATGAAATATAAAGTAAGTTAATCATGTTACATTGGCGTTTACAAATATTTAATATCATGAATAGCGAGTACCAAGAGGGTTGGAAAGCTTAGAAGCTAAACTAATTGAAGAAAATAAGTTTCGTCAAAAGTCGACGAGTTTGGAATGTTATAACATGTACTTTAGGGTGAGACTATGGTTAATTACATGATAAGGAGGTTATGCTATGAGTTAATTTTTATCGTATAATAGTTGTATTCTACATTTTGAAGTCAATCAAGTTGTGGAACAAAAGTCGACAAAGGTCTTCACAAGTTACACTCATAATGTGCTTAAAATTAGGTCAAATGTAACTGTGATTTTCTCCCAATATACTTGGAATTATTAGATGATATACTAACAAAATTTAATATCTATGATTATAGTTTCCAATTCATTAAACCGTTCATCGATACGACATAGGAGTAGAGATATATTTGCAGTTTCACGAGGCTGCGCAGACATCATAAGTGACAAGTAGGTGGATCACTAGAGCTTTTTGAGAAATACATTTCATGTGCTATATGAGGTCTTATTGGAACACATAATATACCAAATTGAAGGTCTTGGAATGTAGTTCCAACTCTCTTAACCGTTCATTCATCCAACATCAGGATAAAAAGATATAAGCATCAGAATATGGACCAATCCTAGGGTGCCAAGCTAGCACCTCTTTTGACTTTTCCAATTTTGATATATATAAACCTTAGGTCGGCTTTCTCTTCATTATTCAGAATAAAACAACCAGAGAACACCCATAAACATAACCTCAAGCTATATTCTAGGGTTTCAAATAATATTATCATTCCAGGCAAGAAATCGAGAAGCAATAACATCAAAACGATCCCTACGACGTAAGTGTCATTATACCGCCTCTCCTTTTTCTTTGTAGTTAGTTTTTGGAAGGTAATTTAAGAAACGTATAATATCTGTATTTAAGTGTTTAAATATCAAGGAAGGTTGATAAATATATTTTCTAATAGTTAGAACTCACGCGACGGTGATCGGAAGCCGTGAGTTCGAGTCATTTGACTAGTAGCGGATTGTTTTGTGTATTTGTTGGGCTGCGTGTTTTACTACTGTTTTTTGGATTTTTGGATGATTAAGGGTGTGGAGAAAAACCATATAGATGTAGGGTTGTGAGCTGGTCATTTGTTGTAACATTCCCGGGTCGTTTGACACGACTACGGTGGTCGTCTTATGTGTGAAGTGATTAGGTTGTGTGTGGACTATTTTGGGAGGCTCAANGTAACATTTCCGGGTCGTTTGACACGACTACGGTGGTCGTCTTATGTGTGAAGTGATTAGGTTGTGTGTGGACTATTTTGGGAGGCTCAATATGATTATTATTGATATTGTTTGGGATGTTTGGTGATTGTTTTGACTTGTGTGAAGTCATATAAATAGGGGAGGTGCTGTCCGTTTCATCGTAAAATAGGTTGTGGTCGATACATAATAGTTATGACGCTTAAACGATAATGATATTGTCGTTTCTCTTATTGTAGATTAAGGAGTTGTGACATTTTCATAACTTGAGGTTGGGGAAGTATATACAAGGTATGTGAGGATATCCCTTTCCTTCTTTTGCACGACTCCGATTATACATAATGCAATGAACGAGCTTCCAAAGATACTCACTCTACTCTTAGAAGCTAGCAGTACTTACATTGTTTCCCTTCTTATGGAACAATTGATGTTGAGGTTGCTTCTCTTATTCTTATGTTATCAATGTTGTTGGTACTTCCTGATTCTTATAAGATTCTCGATGAAGAGTTAGCCCTAATGATGTGTACGGAGAATATCGACCTTACGTCGCTCCGAAATGTTCAGAACATGATTCCAATGAGTCTTGCATGCATTATATATATGTATCTATTTTACTCTACCGAGCCGCGCTATAGTCGGCCGGGTATGGCACCTATTGTGCAACCACTGATCAGTTGGGTTTACCGAGTCCTCTTTGAGGCCGGGTATGATATGATGATGATGATGCCCACAGAGGCAAATGTTCTATGATGATGATGATGACCACATAGGCAGATGTTTAAAAAGATTATGTGTATATATGTATCATGCATTTCATGTTAAAGTCTCTTAGAAGCACTCAGATGCTACAAGTTGTATCTCCTACATCTCTCTTTACATTACTGTTCTTATTTATGCTTTCCGGCTTTACGTACTCAGTACTTTATTCGTACTGACGTCCTTTTATTTGTGGACGTTGCATGTCGTGTTGCAGGTCCTAATAGACAGGTAGACAAAGCTCCCCCACCATAATAAGCTTTCCAGTTCAGCGGTTATAGGCGAGATCCCTTCTTCGGACTTGCCGTGGTCTTGTTATGCATTTTTGTTATAGATATTATGGGTATGTCGGGACCCTGTTCCGGCTATGTTGCATTAATTATGCTCCTTTAGAGGCTCATAGACAGGTGTCGACTCATGTATAGTTTGGTATGCCTTGTTGGCTAATTTTTGTTGTATAGTCTTTTATAGCAGCGTTGTAGCTCATACCTTTTATGTAGTTTCTTAGAAATATTGTCATCCCATGTGATGTATGTTCATGACCCATATCTACCATTTATATTGATCTCGTTATCCCTTAAAGATAATAAGAAGGTTAGATAAAATGTACATTGGTGCTCGGCAAGTATGGCCCGGGTGCTAGTCATGATCCTCAAGAACCACTTTCGAGAGAGAGATGCAAACAGGAAGAATGAACCAGAAGAGCCCCAACACGTCTTTCACATGATCATCAGAGGAGTCGATGTCCCACATGGACCCATATTTAAACGAACGAAAGTATCTATCACAAGGGAGAAACGGACTCGGGACTACATGCCCCAGGATACTCTCACATTCAGCGAGGAAGACAGCGAGGCCTTATCTCAGCCTCACAACAATGCACTGGTAATTTATATCCTTTTAAATAAATTTCAAGTTAAAAGTGTGCTCGTGGATCCAGGTAGTTCGGCCAATATAATCAGGTCGAGGGTCGTGGAGCAGCTCGGGCTGCTCGACCAAATCATACCCGTTCTCGAGTCCTGAATGGATTCAACATGGCGAGTGAAACAACGAAGGGGAAAATCATCCTCCCAGTCAACGTGGCCGGAAAAATACAAGACACCAAGTTTCATCTCATCGAAGGTGACATGAGGTACAATTCCTTACTTGGAAGGCCATGGATACACAACATAAGGGCAGTGCCATCAACTCTTCAGCAAATGATGAAGTTCCCGATAAAGGATGGAGTAAAAATGGTGTATGGAGAGCAACATGCAGCTAAGGAGATGTTCGCGGTGCACGACTTGGAACCAATATCGACGCCTTCCACCTCGGAGAATTCAAAAGACAAGCAGGTAGCCAAGTAGCAACCACAGTCTATACCCTTGGTTGAACTCGAGGGACAAGTGATTGGTGAGCAGGTGGTCGAGGACGAAGAGGAAGATTTCCTCACCCCTCGAACCTTCGTCTCCCTCGAGGAGTCAGATGCAATGAAGTCCACAATCGAGGAGCTCGAACATGTGGTATTGGTCAAGCACGAACAAAAGGTATACCTGGGAACGGGATTAAGACCCGAACTCAGGGAAAAACTCATTCCATTCCTTATTGATAACATTGATTACTTCGCTTGGTCCCATTTAGATATGACAGGGATCCCACCGGAGGTAACCTCCCATCGACTAAGTGTCGACCCCAGGTTCAAACCGGTGAAACAAAAAAGGAGACCTCAATCTGAGGTAAAGCATGCATTCATCAAAGATGAGGTAACTAAACTTCTCAAAATAGGATCCATTAGGGAAGTAAAATACCCCGAATGGCTAGCTAACGTAGTAGTAGTCCCCAAAAAAAGGGAATAAACTTAGAATGTGTGTAGATTACAAATATTTGAACAAAGCATCCCCAAAAGATTCCCTCCCAATGCCCAACATCGACCGATTGATCGATGCCAAGGCTGGCCACGAGATCCTTACCTTTCTCGACGCCTACTCCACGTACAATCAAATTCAAATGAACCCGGAGGACCAGGAAAAGACTTCGTTTATCACGAAGTATGGTACATATTGCTATAATGTAATGCCTTTCGGGCTAAAAAATGCGGGAGTAACATATCAACACCTAGTTAATAAGATGTTTGAACATCAGATATGCGAGTCTATGGAAGTTTACATTGATGACATGCTAGTTAAGTCCCTGCGCGCAGAGGATCATTTGACTCATTTGCAGGCGACGTTCGATATTCTGAGAAAATACAACATGAAGCTCAACCCCGAGAAATGCGCTTTTGGAGTTGGCTCGGGCAAATTTTTGGGCTTCATGGTGTAAAACAGGGGGATAGAGATCAACCCCGATAAAATCAAAGCCACCGAGGAGATCACCATAGTGAACAATGTGAAAGCCGTGCAACGGCTGACCGAGCGGATAACTGCCTTAGGCCGATTCATCTCAAGGTCATCAGATCGGAGTCACCATTTCTTCTCCCTACTCAAGAAGAAAAACAACTTCGCGTGGACTCCGGAGTGTCAACAAGCCTTGGAAGAGCTGAAACGGTATCTCTCGAGCCTGCCCTTGCTTCATACTCCGAAGGAGGATGAAACACTATATTTATATTTGTCCGTGTCCGAAGTAGCGGTAAGTTGCATGTTGGTTCGAGAAGAACAAGGTACGCAATTCCCTGTCTATTACATAAGTTGGACCCTAGGAGATGCTGAAACCAGGTATCCGCACTTAGAAAAACTATCTCTTGCATTAGTAAGTACATAGGAAATTGAAACCTTATTTTCAATTCCATTGTATATGTGTATTAACTATATATCCACTTCGAAACGTCTTGCATAAGCCCGGATTATCGGGCCGATTGGTCAAATGGGCCTTCAAACTTGGAAGGTATGATATCAAATATCAACCTCGAACAACTATCAAGTCTCAAATTTTGGCAGACTTCGTGCCCGATTTTACGCCTGCCCTCATGCCCGAAGTGGAGAAAGAACTCTTGCTAAAAATGGGCACATCATTGAGGGTACGGACCCTCTTCACTGACAGTGCCTCGAATGTGAAAGGGTTCGAGCTCGGTGTAGTTCCAAAAATGCCTACAGGCGGCATAATTAGACAATCTATAAAAACTTTGAAGTTGACTAACAATGAGGCCGAGTGTGAGGCCATGATTGCAGGTCTCAAATTAGCCAAAGGCCTAGGAGCAGAGGTCATAGAAGCGAAATGTGACTCTCTTCTGGTTGTAAACCAAGTAAATGGGAGCTTCGAGGTTCGAGAAGATAGGATGCAAAGATATCTAAACAAGCTTCAAGTGACATTGCATCGCTTCAAAGAGTGGACTCTGGTTCACATACCTCGAGAACAGAACAGCTAGGGCGATGCACTCGCGAACTTGGATTTGTCTGTTGAAAAAGATGACATAGTCCCGGGGACCGTCGTACAACTATCAAAATCGATGATCGAAGAAGGCCATGCTAAAATCAACTCAACGAGTCTAACATGGGATTGGAGAAACAAGTACATCGACTACTTGAAACATGGGAAGCTCCCCGCGGACCTAAAATAATCGAGGGCCCTTCAAGACAAAGCAACTCGATTTTCACTCGTTGAGAATGGAACATTGTATAGGAGGACCTTCGACGGACCACTAGCGGTATGCTTGGGACCAGGAGACACCGACTATGTACTACGAGAAATCCACGAAGGCACTTGTGGCAACCACTCCGATGCCGACTCCTTAGTTTGAAAGGTAATCTGAGCACGATATTACTGGGATAGCATGGAAAATAACACCAAGGAGTTCATTCGAATATGTGACAAATGCCAAAGATTCACACCGATGATTCATCAACCCGGTGAACAACTACACTCAGTCCTTTCCCCGCGGCCATTCATGAAATGGGGGATGGACATCGTCGTCCCCCTACCAACGACACCAAGTAAAGCTAGATTTATCTTATTTATGACTGACTACTTCTTGAAATAGGTAGAAGCGCAGGCCTTCGACAAGGTAAGAGAAAAAGAATTCATCGACTTCATATGGGACCACATCATATGCCGATTCGGGATCCCCTCCGAGATTACATGTGATAATGGGAAACAGTTCATCGGCAGCAAAGTGTCGAAATTCCTCGAGGATCATAAATCAAAAGGATCCTATCGACGCCTTACCACCCAATAGGACAGATAGGATTTGTAAGAAATAGTACAACTCCGTGCTAAACCATTGTACAACTGTACCAATAGTATTCTTAGTCATAATTAGAAATGTACCATATTAGGGTTTTCCCCTCCTATATAAAGGGGACCCCAATCATTTGTAAAGATAACCAATTTCACTGCAATAGAACATTCTACTCTGCTCTTCTTGTTTAACGTGCTCAACATTATTCCTCAGCTTTATTGTTCTCCATTTACTGTTCATAATTTACTGCTAAAGACTGACCTCGAGACCCCTGAGGTCACTGAGCTCGAGGCCCCCAGTTCTGTGACAACATTGATTTAGCTATCACATTCTTCTTACTTACACTTATCTTTTCTTGATTATTAACTATTATTAGAATAAATGACATATTTTTAGAACCACAAATCAAATATAATTGTTAATACCATTTTTGAGGTAAACAATTGTATACCCAAAAAATATGTATTTTTTTGTATATTTTATGATNATGGGCTTTTTTCACTTGTAACTCACGCTAGAAACTATTTATATTCGGTAATTGAAAAGTGTATAAAATTTGTATATAACATACAGTATATATATATATATATATATATATATACTGTATGTTATATACAAATTTTATACACTTTTCAATTACCGAATATAAATAGTTTCTAGCGTGAGTTACAAGTGAAAAAAGCCCATATTTTTTCCCGGCTATTTGGCAAAATGTATTTCTTGGCTAAGCAGATGCAATTAGGTGTAAGAAAATGTACATTAATATATTTGTACCAATTTTCCTTTGTTTTATAGAACTAATTTTAGGATACGCGCGATACGCGTGTACCCTGTAACAATGTGTATAATCTTTTTCAAAATACAAGCTCTTGAAAATAAATTTTGAACAAAATATAAACTCTTGAAAATGCTGAATATTTATCATATTCAGTTGATAAAGTAGCGGATGTCCTAGCTAAGCATGAAAACAATCAAGATAATTTTAAAGGTTCAGTGAATTTTTATGCGTCCCCTTCTATTAAAAGGTTCGTCTACATACCATGTATTACAAACATGTCAACTATAAAAATAAAAAAAATTAGTAAAAAATTATCGCTAATCCTATGTAGTGGCGAATCAGAGACATGTAACTTAAAAATCCTATTAGCTATAAGATAAATTTCATAGCTAATTCTTTTTTATTTTAGTCAAATATGTATAAACTATCTTAGTAATAATATTAGTTTCTTTTTTGCCAAAACTTTGTCCATCTATTTAACGCTATTATGCATTATGGTAATTTGGTTAAAGTTGTTGTTGAGAGTAGTGCAATTATAATTGATTATTTGTAATTGATTATTTGTATGTTAGTGGTTTTCACACGTGTATATACATATACTCACAACAGTGATGTACAGTGATTGGAATTCATTTTTCTACATTTTACTCTCTCTCTTATTCTCTGATGAATCCTCTCTCTCTCTCTCAGAACCTTCTAGAATAACAGCAGCTCCATTGGAGCTCGAGTTCGAGCTTCAAGCTCTCATCCAAGCTAGATCTTAACATGGTATCAGAGCTAGGGAAGCTCATCCTCAATCATTTGTCCTCGTTTCCGTTCATTTTCCCCAATTTCTTCCTTTCATAACCTTTTTTTCAATCAGATCGATATTTGCCCTAATTTCTTCAAATCGTAAAATCGACAGTGAATCTTTCAGATCTCTGTTAGCCATGGTCATATTAGATCAGGAAAATACATCTGTTGGTGATAATGATGTCCCAGCTGCGACGAACATCGGAACAGATCCAAGTGATCCTCTTTATCTTCATCCGTCAGATAACCCTGGAGCAATGCTCGTTTCAGTTCCTTTTAGCGGAATCGGATACAAGTCCTGGAGACGCAGCGTAATGCATGGTCTTTCGGTCAAAAACAAACTAGGTTTCATAAGTGGAGAGTGTAAGTCACCGGAACCTCAATCTCAGAGATTCAGACAATGGGAGCGATGTGATGATATGGTGACGTCTTGGATCCTAAATTCACTTGCTAAAGATATCGCGGACAGTGTGGAATATGCTATCAAAGCTGTTGAGCTGTGGAAGGAATTGGAGGATAGATATGAGCAGACTAATGGTGCCAGACTATACCAGATCCAGAAGGAGATAAATGATTTGTCTCAAGGTGTAATGGACATCACAGGGTACTATACTAAGCTGAAAAGGCTATGGGAAGAGCTAAACACCTTGAGTAAAATGACTCACTGCAGTTGTACCTGTACATGTGGTGCCAAGGATAGCATGCACAAAGCCGAGCAGGACAGAAGGTTGATACAATTTCTTATGGGACTCAACAAAGTCTACACTGTTGTGCGAGGTAGCATCCTTATGATGAATCCACTACCAAACCTTGCACAAGCCTTCTCGCTACTTGTTCAGGATGAGAAAAAAAGAGAGATTAAGCCAAATAGTCGAATGCTATTGGAGTCTGCCTCCCTAAATGTCAACACACCAAGACCTGGTCCTTACAAAACCAACTATACTTCTCACAACAATTCAACTGGAGGCAGTAGGTCTCGTCCATTATGTGACTATTGCAAAATGATAGGACATACCAAGGACAAATGTTACAAGCTACACGGGTACCCTCAGAATCTTGGAAATTCATACACTCAGAATTCAAACAGAGGACAGAATTTAAACCAAGCTGAAAGGTTCAACAGACGAAGAAGAATAGTGGCCAGTGTGCAGGGCACCTCTTCTGAAGGAATGTCAACAGAAAAAAATGAATCAGAAGATGGGAAAATTAATCTCTCTAAAGAACAGTATGGACAGATTCTGAGTTTGCTGCAGCATTTTCAGATTGGAACAGGAGGAGAAAGCTCCAACTGTACAAGTCATGCCAATGGTGCTGTGAACCTTGCAGGTACAATAGTCTGCACCTCCTCCATTGATTTTAGTAAATTGTCCTGTGAGTGCTTCAAAAATAAGGCAGCCTCCTGGATTTTAGATTCAGGAGCATCTAATCACATGACCTTCAATTTATCTTTATTAACCAACATTGTGACACTACCATATCCCTTATTAGTAGTTCTTCCAAATGGATATAAGGTAAAAGTAACAAAAATTGGAAGTGTGACATTGTTTCCTAAGATCATTCTGCACAAAGTTATGTACATACCTTCCTTCAAATACAATCTCATATCAATCCATTCATTAACTAGTTCGACTCCTCAAAGCATAGTTGCCTTTACTGATAATATCTGTGTTCTGCAGGCCCCTTCAATGAAGAGGCCTCTGGAAATTGGTAAAGTCAGTGATGGACTCTATCTCCTCTTCCCAAGGTGTCTCCAAAACAATCAATCAAGGTCATTTGTAAATAATCCAAATGTTAGTTCTGTTTCTTCCACTTGTTGCACACACAACTCACATTGTTTTCATCATTCCACTGTAAATGACTCATTGTCTAGAAACAATTACACATCTCATTCTGTTGTAAACACTTGTTCCCCAGATAATAAAGTGCAATATTCCATTGTGAATGGTGTTAATTCCTTGATGTCTTCAAGTAGTGACATAAATGTGTTGTGGCACAACAGACTGGGCCATGTACCCTTTATCAAGATGAAGGGAATATCTAGTATCCCAACATCCTTTTCCCCTAAACAACCCTTTCCCTGCTCTGTCTGCCCAACGGCAAGACATGGGAGATTACCCTTCCCAGAAAAATCCACTGTTTCCACCAGAATATTTCAACTACTTCATGTTGATCTCTGGGGTCCTTATCATATGCCAACCCATGATAATTTCAGATATTTCATCACCATGGTAGATGATTACAGTAGGTCCACTTGGACTCATCTACTGACCAGTAAAAGTAATGCTCTCCAAGCCATCAAGAACTTTGTGTCAATGGTTGAAAATCTATTCAGCACCACTATCCAATCTATAAGGTCAGATAATGGCCTGGAATTTAACAACACAGAAGCCAACCATTTTTTCCTCTCCAAAGTAATTATCCACCAAAAGACATGTCCTTATACACCACAGCAGAATGGCATAGTGGAAAGAAAGCATAGGTACTTGTTAGAGACAGCTAGAGCCCTCCTGTTCCAATCAAAATTGTCTTTAAGATATTGGGGTGAATGTATCCTATGTGCAACCTATATAATAAACAACCTGCCTTCTTCTCACTCCAAAGGCAAGTCAACATATGAACTGCTGTATAACAAAAGGCCTACTTACTCTCACATGAGGAGCTTTGGGTGCTTATGTTATCCTACAGTACCCAGGGTCCACAGAGACAAGTTTGAACCTAGAACCACACCTCATGTTTTCATTGGATATCCCTTTGGGGTAAAGGGGTACAAAGTGCTCAGTCTGGTCACCAAGAAAGCACATGTGTCTAGAGATGTAATCTTTAATGAAAATGTCTTCCCCTTCTGCATGTCTAAGGACACTGCTTCATTTCCCCATTCTGCCCAGCCCATTCCTTTCATTGATTTTGTACTTAATGAGAATGAACCAATGCAAACCAGTGAGTCAAATGATCAAAGGATTTCAAATGTCACACATCCAAATTTGTCTTCTGTTCCTTCATCCCCTTCTCCCAATGACATAGATTTACACACTCCAGAATATTCACCAAATGACTCACCAATAAGATCCACAAGCACACCTGAACATGTCTTAATGCCAAGGCAATCTCATAGAACACACAAAGTCCCTACATACTTGAAAGACTATGTTCACAAACTACCTCAACTCAAACCAAACACCAATGCCACTAATGCATCCTTTTATGTCAATGCCTTATCCCATAATCATATACCTACTAAGCATCCAAATCAGAACACACAACAACCCTGCCCTATGAGAAGCACTTGCAGTGATAAGGAACCTAATTCATATGAGGAAGCAGCTATGTATCCTGCTTGGCAAACAGCAATGACACAAGAATTTGATGCATTGCATGCTAACAACACTTGGGAGCTAGTACCATTACCAGTGGGGAAACATACCATAGGGTGTAAATGGGTGTACAAAGTGAAGCATAAGATAGATAGAGGTGTAGAAAGGTTCAAGGCTAGGTTGGTGGTCAAAGGGTATACTCAACAAGCTGGAATAGACTACACAAAAACATTTAGTCCTGTGGTGAAAATTACAACAGTAAGAGCTCTCATAGCTGCAGCAGTCAAGAAAGGCTGGGGCATATTTCAGTTAGACGTGAACAATGCATTTCTTCATGGGGACCTCCATGAAGAGGTATACATGGAAGTACCACAAGGATTGGTGGTAGAGGACATGCATCTAGTATGCAAACTTCAGAAGTCCTTGTATGGTCTCAAATAAGCAAGTAGACAGTGGTATGCAAAACTGAGTGAAGCACTGTGCTGTAAGGGATATACTCACTCTATGTATGACTATTCACTCTTCTTCAAGAAAACAACTCTGTCAACAATATATGTGGCAGTATATGTTGATGATGTAATACTGAAAGGCACCAACAAAGAAGAAATAGAAGAACTGAAGGCATTCCTACATGAAAACTTCAAGATCAAAGACTTGGGCAATCTCCATTACTTTCTGGGATTGGAAATATTGTACAAAACTGGTGGAATTGTAATCACACAAAAGAAATTTGTGCTTGATCTACTAAAAGAATACAACTGTATGGACTATAGCAGTCTTGCTTCACCACTTGATCCATCAGTGAAGTTGAGAGCTAAGGAGGGGATTGCATTACCTGATCCCACCTATTATAGAAAACTTGTTGGGAAGTTGAATTTTCTCACCAACACAATAATAGACATAGCCTACAGTGTACAACACCTCATCCAATTCATGCAAGACCCAAGAGAACCCCACTTGAAAGCAGCCTTTCACCTACTTAGATACTT
>MDKI01022829.1:0-37932 GCA_005239505.1 Nicotiana paniculata | reverse complement strand
ACTTGATTCAAATTTTCATTTCCCTCCATTTTATTTCCCATCATTTCCCAATTCACACTCTTAAACTTTTAAGTCCAATGCTTAAAGTCTTTAAGTCCAATGCTTAAAGTCCAACACCTCCATGGTTAGCTTCCAGACTAAAAAAAACAGAAAGAGACTGACTGCTAAATGTCATTGAACTTGGTGTAGATTCATTTCCCCTATTTAAATCCATCATTGTTGTGGGAATTGGTGTTGGTACAAATACATGTGTTCAGTGATAGAAATTTGCACCTGCAACATTAAGGCTACCACCACCTGGAACTATAAAATAAGGAAAAAAAACTAGGAATATCAGAACTTCTCATAGTGTTAGAAATATTGCACATCACAGTTCCCATTGTGTAGATTATGGGAGAGGTATATGCAAACTGATTTTGCAAAGTTTGGCATATGATATTATGAGTATTTCTAGCTTCCGTTAATTCTTTCATGATATGTTCAACATGTGCTGACAGTACTGCTTCACGCACTGCTTGTTCACTTCTTAAAATCTCCCAACTGTTCATCAATTTAGTCTGCCTTCGAAACAATTCTTGTATACTAACCAGATATCAGGAACGAGGATGGTAGGCGTGGTTCCAACTTCTAAATTAAGAGGTTTATTCTGTCTCATTCTCAGCTTGGTCCCCACTATCAACAAACATTTTGTTCCTTTTCAACTTGAGTTGGACCAGTAGGAGGTCTCAAACTATGGAGAAAGTCACTACCGATGAAGTAGGAATTTTCAGTATTTGGTAAACCACTCAAATCCACATCAAATAAGGAATCCAAATGAGTGATAGTTGAAGAAAAATACAAGCATTCACAATCAGTCCTGATCCGACAATTAATCATAGCATCGCTAACAAATCTCCCCACATTCACAAGCAATTCATGCATAATCACATATATCAAAAGAACTTTTTCTATATTGTAGTTCGAGGTTGTAACAATTCGGCCGTTCTTTTTGAGAGTTAGAGCCCCGATCCCCTAATAACTTCTTTCCCCACATTTGTTTCTGCTATTGGGACTTGTCGGAGTGATTTATGCAATTCGGAGAGTTTTGGGACACTTAGTTCCTAGTTGTGAGTTTAAGCCTTAGAATTTAGACTGTAGTCGGAACTATGTGAAGACGGATCTGTAATGGAATTCCGTCAACCCCGCTAGCTCCGTTGAGTGATTTTGAGGTTAGGAGCGCGTCCGGAATGTGTTTTGAAGGTCTGTAGTAGATTTAAGCTTGAATTGGCGAAAGTTAGTTCGGCGATTTCGGCCGATAGTGGAAATTTTAATATCGACCTCAGAATAGAATTCCGAGAGTGATTGTAGGTCCATAATGTCATTTGTGACCTGTGTATAAAATTTGAGGTCATTAAGACTAGATTTAATGTGGTTTGGCGACGTTTGTAGAATTTGGAAAATTCTAAGTTCTTAGGCTTGAATCCGTGTTTAATTCATGTTTTTGGTGTTGTTCGAGGTGGTTTGAAGGCTCGATTAATTTTTTATGGTGTTATAGGATTGATTGGTAGGTTTGGTTGAGGTCTCGGGGGCCTCGGGTGTGTTTCAGATGCTTAACTGGAGGAAATTAAGGTTTAGGAAAATCTGGTGCATTGCTGGTTCTGGTGTTTTGCACCTGCGGAGGGGAGGCCACAGGTGCGGACTCGTAGGTGCGCGTGGGAAGTTCGCAGATGCGGAAGTGGACTTTTCAAGCTGGGCTCGCAGGTGCGACTAGTCGTCTGCAGAAGCGGAACTACAGAAGCGGCCCAGGGGTCGCAGGTGAGGACCCAGCCCAATAAGTGAACTTCGCACTTGCAATGGGTTTGTTCGCAGGTAGGGAAATCAGAGGGTTCAAGAGGCAGATTTTAGGGTTCCTTCCTCATTTTTCACCAAATCAAATTTTAGCTCGGGAGAAGGGGATTTGCAAGGTTTTTGAAGAGGAAATGAGTGGGTAACAACTCTAATTCGTGTATATTTCATTAATCTATCGCAATTTTCCTCATTTAATCAAGGGATTTGAGTGAAAAAGTGGGAATTTGGGGAAAAGTTACCCAATTGAATTTTTGGGTTGTGATCGAGTTCTAGGCGTCGGAATGGGATAATTTTTGGACGAATGAACTTGTGAGTGAATGGGTGTTCTAGATTGGTACCTTTTACCCGATTCCGAGTCGTGGGCTCGGGGAGATTTTTGGGCCTTTTTCCTAATTTTGTGCTTTAGCTTCGAATTAATTAATTAAATGAGTTACTTGTAGTTATATTTACATTATGCAATTTATTGAATAGATTCGGGTCATTTGGGGTCGGATACTTGTGGCAAGAACGTGATATCGAGTTGAGTTGTGAGGTAAGTGGCTTGCCTAAACTTCCCCTTAGAATGTTTGATATTAATTGATGTGTGGGAGCCGTGTACGTGGGGTGACGAGTACGTACACAGGCTATTATTGCAAAAATCTCATTTTTCCTTTCTTAGTCATAGACTATCTTTCCTTTATTAAATTGTATTAATATGTTTAATCGTTTAGCTTAGATAAGGGAAGCATGTTTATGTGTTTAATTTCCTATTTGACCTTCTGTGCTCCATGCTTAGTTAAGTCCCTATTTTCCTTATCTGTGTTTAGTCTAAACTGTATAACTCGATGCCATACCTACCATTTTATCTTGCGTTACATATTTAAATTGCGACTACAGACATATTCCAGGAGATACCCATGTCTTACATATTTAAATTAGGACTACAGACGTATTCCGGGAGATACCCATGTCTTGCATATTTAAATTGGGAATACAGATGTATTCCGGGAGATCCCCCTGTCTTGCATATTTATTTTGGATCTACGAACGTATTTCGGGAGATCTCTCCCCCCCCCCCCAGCACTGCGTATTTTCTTTTGGGACTACGGACGTATTTCAGGAGATACCCATGTACTGCATAATCATTTGGAACAACGGGACGGTATTCCGGGAATTTTTCCTACTTTGTTACCTTGTTCCGAGCCGAATAACTGTTAAATATTCGAGAATTTCTTTAGTTGTTTTTACCGCAAATTTACTTATATCTTTTTACTGTTTAATTTATTATATTTTCTCCGGTAGGGCCTTAACCTGACCTCGTCACTATTTTACCGAGGTTAGGATTGGAACTTACTAGGTACCATTGTGGTATACTCATGCACTTTCCTGCACATGTTTTTGTGTGCAGATCCAAGTTCAAGCTATCAGCCTCGGGGTTAGAGCATGTTGCTGATTCCAAGAGACTTCAAGGTACTTCTGCTTGCGTCCGCAGATCCTAGGAGTCCCCTTCTACTCCCTCGCCTAGAGATTTTCTTTATTAACTTCAGACTTTTGTATAGAGCTACCTAGATTATAGCATCTTGTGACTTAGCGACATTCCGGGTCTCCGGAAAACTATTTTTGTATATGCCGAATGGTATTATTTTGGTTATTCATAATATGTTGTTTTACCCTTTAAATGTTGTGTTTTCTTTACATTTTCCGTAATATTAGACTTACCTAGTCATAAAGACTAGGTGTCGTCACAACACATTTTGGAGGGTTAAATTGGGTCGTGACAAGTTGGTATTAGAGCACTAGGTTCATAGGAGTCGCGGGTCACAAGACGATTTATTAGAGTCTCGAAGATCGGTGCGGAGACGTCTGTACTTATCTTCGGGAGGATAAGTAACTGTTAAGAACAATCATATTTCTTTGATTTCCTTGTCGTGCGAGTTATTGACATCAAAATTCTAAAACTCTATTCTATTCTTTCTCATAGATGGTGAGGACCAGTACTGGGAGGACCGACGATCAGGCACCTGATCCCCCTGCCATAGAGGCCGGAGGCCGGGATAGGGGTAGAGCATGACCACGCGGTGCAGCCCGATCACCTGTGAGAGCTGCGTTAGAGTAGCCCCCAGCAGCTCCAGCTGGAGGGCCGGCACCGGAGATTCTACTCAAGCCCTCCAAGAGACTTTAGCTTATTTCATGAGCATGTACAGCACTCTAGGTCAAGTTGGACTACTTTCGATAGCTCCCGCTACATCTCAAGCCGGGGGAGGGCACAAATTATCGCATCCTGCACTCCTGAGCAGAGGGCCCAGACTGATCAGGACCCAGAGTATTCCTATGCCCTTAGTGGCTCCGGTTCAGTATGAGACCAGGATAGCTGCTTCTGAGGCAAAGCAGCTCAGTCTTGAGAGGTAAAAGAAGTACCACCCACCTAATTTCAGTGGACTAGCTTCAGATGATGCTCTAGGTTTTCTTGAGGAGTGTCATCGTATTCTCTGCACTATGGGCATTGTGGAGACGAGTTGAGTTTCTTTCACCGCTTTCTAGCTAAGAAGAGCAGCATATCAGTGGTGGCATTCCTATGAGCTGAGTAGTCCAGACGAGGCAGCCCCACTCACTTGGACTCAGTTTTCAAAGATGTTTTTGCGCTAGTATGTCCCTCAGAGCCTCGGGGATGCTTGGCGCACAGAGTTTGAGAAACTGCGTCAGGGTTCTATGACTGTGTCGGAGTATGCAGTCCATTTCAGTGAGTTAGCTCGACATGCACCAGCTTTGGTTGCTACAGTCAGAGAGAGGGTTCGTCCATCCATTGAGGGACTACATCCCGGTATTCGGACTAGTAGGTCCAGGGAGTTGGAGATGGATATCACTTATCAGCAGGCATTGAGCATTGCCAGGAGAGTGGAGGGCATGTCTACTCGGGATAGAGAGGAGAGAAGGCCAAGAGGTCTCGAGAGACGAGTCATTGATCAGGAGCTCGTGCACCAGCAGCACGCTATGGCAGGGGTTTTGGGTCGCCATGTTCATTTAGCCCTTCCAGCAGCCAGCGGTATTCCAGCTCATCCTAGACCTCAGGAGCCCTATTATGCACCGCCAATATCCAGCATGCCTCCTGCTCGAGGTGCTATTACCGGCTAGTCCAGCAGGCCAGTTCTGAGTTAGTCTCAGCCGCCTCGTCATCCAAGGGGTTGTTTTGGGTGTGGTGACAATCATCACATGGTTAGAGATTGCCCCAGAGCCAGGAGGAGTGTACCTCCATAGACTTATCAGCCTCCACGTGATCCACCAGGTTCTCCGGCCATTCTTCCAGCCCCAGCTGCCACTTTACCTTCTCAGGCAGCTCGAGGCGGAGGTCCGGGAGGTAGAGGTCACCCTAAACGGGGAGGCCAGGCTAGGTACTATGCCCTTCCTGCCCATTCAGAGGTTGTATCTTCAGATTCAGTCATCACAGGTATCGTCCCTCTCTGTCATAGGAATTCATCAGTATTATTTGACCTAGGCTCTATGTATTCCTATGTGTCTTCTTATTTTGCCCCGCATTTGGGTATATCTCGGGATTCTTTGAGTTCCCCTGTTTATATATCAACTCCTGTGGGAGATTCTCAAGTGGTGGACCACGCATATCGGTCGTGTTTGATTACTCTTCGTGGTTTTAAGACCATAGTTGATTTGTTATTACTCGTTATGGTAGATTTCGATGTTATCTTGGGCATGGACTGGTTTTCACCTCATTATGCTATTCTTGATTGTCACATTAAAACCGTGGGGACTTCCCTGATGTATTTCCAGCCGATTTTTCGGGCATGCCGCCCGATAGAGATATTGATTTCGGCATTGATTTGTTGCCGGGCATTCAGCCCATTTCTACTCCTCCCTACTGTATGGCTCCTCCTGAGTTGAAGGAGTTGAATGAGCAGTTGTACGAGTTGCTTGATCAGGGCTTTATAAGGCCCAGTGTATCACCTTGGGTTTCTCCAGTCTTATTTGTGGAGAAAATGGATGGTTCTATGCGTATGTGCATTGATTATCGACAGTTGAACACGGTTACAATGAAGAACAGGTATCCTTTGGCTCGCATCGATGATTTATTTGATCAGTTACAGTGTGCCAGGATGTTTTCCAAGATTGACTTGCGTTTTCTCTATCATCAGTTGAATATTCAGGAGCCAGACATCCCGAAAACTGCTTTCAGGACCATATATGGTCACTATGAGTTTCTTGTCATGTCATTTGGGCTGACCAATGCCCCAACGGTCTTTATGAATTTGATGCACAGTTGTTCCGCCCTTATGATGATTCCTTCGTGATTGTGTTTATTGACGACATCCTGGTATATTCCCGGTCTCGGGAAGATCATGAGAAGCACCGGAGGACTGTGCTTCAGACTTTGAGGGAGAATAAATTGTATGCACAACTTTCTAAGTGTGAATTCTGGCTTGAGTCAGTCGTATTCTTAGGGCACATAGTGTCTTGTTATGGGATCAAGGTAGATCCAAATAATGTGGAGGCGGTGCAAAGTTGGTCTAGACCGTCATCAGCTACGGAGATCCGCAGTTTCCTTGGTTTGGCGGGGTACTACCATCGCTTTGTAGAGGGATTTTCATCTATTGCAGCACCTATGACCAGACTGACCCAGAAGGATGCTCCATTCATGTGGACCGAGGAGTGTGAGGAGATCTTTCAGAAGCTCAAGACAACTTTGACTACTTCCCTAGTATTAGTATTGCCTACGGGTTCGGGGTCCTACACTATCTATTGTGATGCCTCGAGGATTGGCCTTGGGGCGGTATTGATGCAGGATGGTAGGGTGATTGCCTACATGTCTGGCATCATTATTTGTACGTTGTTTCTTGTGAGATCTACACTAATCACTGGAGTTTGCAGCACTTGTTCAGATAGAAGGACATTAATTTGCATCAGCGGAGGTGGTTGGATCTACTTAAAGACTAGGATATCACTATACCGTATCACCCGGGGAAGGCCAATGTAGTGGATGATGCCTTGAGTCGCCGGGTAGAGAGTTTGGGGAGTTTAGCATATCTTCCGGCAGCTGAGAGGCCTTTAGCCTTGGATGTTTGGTCCTTAGACAGCCTGTTCGTGAGGTTGGATATTTCAGAGCCCAGCCGGGTATTATCCGGTGTGGTTGCTCGATCTTTGTTTTATGACCGTATCAGAGAGCGCCAGTATGATAACCCCCACCTTCTAGTTCTTCAAGATAGGGTTCGGTGAGGTGATGCTAGGGATGTGACTGTTGGTGATAACGGTGTGATGAGGATTCAAGTCTAGATCTGTGAGCCCAATGTAGATGGGCTTCGGAGATGATTCTTGAGGAGGCCTATATCCCGCGGTACTCCATTTATCCGGGTGCCGCGAAGATGTACCAGGACTTGAGACAGCACTATTGGTGGGGGAGGATGAAGAAAGATATAGTGGGGTTTGTGGCCAAGTGTCTCAATTGCCAGCAGGTCAAATATGAGCACCAAAGGCCAGGTGGATTACTTCAGAGGTTAGAGATCCCCGAGTGGAAGTGGGAGCGGATCACCATGGACTTTGTAGTTGGACTTCCATGGACTTTGAGAAAGTTCGATGCTATTTGGGTGATCATGGATCGGCTGACCAAGTCAGCTCATTTTATTCCAGTGTTCACCACTTATTCATCTGAGAGGTTGGTTGAGATTTATATCAGGGGGATTGTTCGCCTTCACGGTATTCCAGCTGGAGAGCCGTACAACAGGAGTTAGGTACTAGGGTGGAGCTGATCAGATGGACCGGCAGTCCGAGCGCACAATTCAGATTCTTGAGGATATGCTTCATGCCTGTGTGATGGAGTTAGGAGGATCATGGGACCAATACTTGTAGCTTTAAGAGTTTACTTACAATAACAGTTACCAGTCCAGCATTCAGATAGCACCGTATGAGGCTTTGTATGGTAGGCGATGCTGGTCCCTGTGGGAAGGTTTGAGCCGGGTGAGGCCCGATTGTTCGGTACAGAATTTGGTCCAAGATTCCCTGGATAAGGTGAAGGTGATTCAGGAGAGACTTCGCACAACCCATTCCAGGAAGAAGATTTATGCGGACCGGAAGGTTCGTGATTTGGCATTTATCGATGGAGAGCGGGTCTTACTTGTATCGCCTATGAAAGGCGTCATGAGATTCAAGAAGAAGGGAAAGCTGCGCCCGAGGTTCATTGGTCCTTTTGAGATATTGCGACGTGTTGGGGAGGTTGCTTACGAGCTTGCCTTACCTCCCAACCTAGTAGGAGTTCATCCGGTATTCCACGTTTCTATGCTCCGAAAGTATCACGGTGATCCGACTCATGTATTGGATTTCAGCTCAGTCCAGCTGGACAATGATCTATCTTATGTTGAGGCGCGAGTAGCCATTTTGGACAGGCAAGTCCGGAAGCTCGGGTCAAAGAATATTGCTTCAGTGAAGGTCCAGTGGAGGGGTCAGTCGGTCGAGGAGGCGACTTGGGAGTCCGAGCATGATATGCGTAGCCAGTATCCTCATCTTTTGACAGCTTCAGGTATGTCTTTATACTCGTTCGAGGACGAACGATTATTTTAAGAGGGGGAGAATGTAACGACTCGGCCGGTCATTTTTAGAGTTAGAGCCCCGATCCCCTATAACTGCTTTCCCCACATTTGTTTTTGCTATTGGGACTTGCCGAAGTGATTGGTTATGGAATTCGGAGAGTTTTGGGACACTTACTCCCTAGTTGTGAGTTTAAGACTTAGAATTTGGATCGTAGTCAGAACTGTGTGAAGACGGATCGAGAATGGAATTTTTTCGACTCCGCTAGCTCCATTGAGTGATTTTGGGGGTTTGGATCACGTCCAGAATGTTTTTTGGAGGTCTGTAGAAGATTTAAGCATGAATTGGTGAAAGTTAGATTTTCGGCAATTTCGGCCGATAGTGGAAATTTTAATATCGAGCTCGGAATGGAATTCCAAGAGTATTCGTAGGTTAGTAATGTAAAATTTGAGGTCATTCGAACTAGATTTGATGTGGTTCGGCCTCGTTTGTAGAATTTAAAAAATTCTAAGTTCTTAGGCTTGAATACGTGCTTAATTCATGTTTTTGATGTTGTTCGAGGTGGTTTGAAGGCTCGACTAAGTTCGTATGGTGTTATAAGATTGGTTGAGGTCCCACGGGCCTCGGGTGTGTTTCGGATGCTTAACGGGAGGAAATTGGGACTTAGGAAAATCTGGTGCATTATTGGTTCTGGTGTTTCGCACCTGCGGAGATGAGGCCGCAGGTGGCGACTCGCAGGTGCGCGTGGGGAGTTCCTAAATGCGGAAGTGGACTTGTCAAGCTGCCGCTCGCAAATACGGCTAGTCATCCGCAGAAGCGGCCCAGGGGTCGCAGGTGCGGACCCAGCCCAATAAGTGAACTTCGCACCTGGGATGAGTGTGTCTGCAGGTGCGGTCCTAGGTTCGCAGGTGCGGAAATCACTGGGTTCAACAGGCAGATTAGAGGGTTCCTTCTTCATTTTTCACCAAATCTAATTTTAGCTCGGGAGAAGGCGATTTCGCAAGTTTTTTGAAGAGGAAATCAGTGGGTAACAATTCTTGACCCTAATTCTTGTATATTTCATTAATCTATCACAATTTTCCTCATTTAATCAAGGGATTTGAGTGAAAAAGTGAGAATTTGGGGAAAAAGTTCCCCAATTGAATTTTTGGGTTGTGTTCGAGTTCTAGGCGTCGGAATGGGATAATTTTTGGACGAATGAACTCGTGAGTAAATGGGTGTTCTAGATTGGTAACTTTTACCCGATTTCGAGTCGTGGGCCCGGGGAGATTTTTTGGGCATTTTTTCTAGTTTTGCACTTTAGCTTCGAATTAGTTAGTTAAATGAGTTACTTGTAGTAATATTTACATTATGCAATTTATTTGAATAGATTCGGGCCATTTCGAATTGGATACTCGTGGCAAGAACGTGATACCGCGTTGAGTTGAGTGGCTGAAGTATGTGGCTTGCCTAACCTTGTGTTGGGGAATTTTCCCTTAGGATGTTTGATATTAATTGATGTGTGGACGTCGTGTACGTGAGGTGACGAGTACGTACACAGGCTATTATTGCAAAAATCCCGTTTTCCTTTCTAAGTCATAGACTATTTTTCCTTTATTAAATTGTATTAATATGTTTAATCGTTTAGCTTAGATAAGGGAAGCATGCTTATGTGTTTAATTTCCTATTTGACCTTCTGTGCTCCATGCTTAGTTAAGTCCCTATTTTCCCTATCTGTTTTTAGTCTAAACTGTATAACTCGATGCCATACCTGCCATTTTATCTTGCGTTGCATATTTAAATTTGGACTACGGACGTATTTCGGGAGATCCCCCTGTCTTGCATATTTAAATTGGGACTACGGGCGTATTCCTGGAGATCCCCATGTCTTGCATATTTAAATTGGGACTACGGACGTATTTCGAAAGATCCCCGTGTCTTACATATTTATTTTGGGACTACGGACATATTTCTGGAGGTCCCCTCCCCCCCTCCCCCCCTCCCCCGCACTGCATATTTACTTTTGGGACTACAGACGTATTCCGGGAGATTACCCTGTACTGCATAATCATTTGGAACTACGGGACGGTATCCTTGGATTTTTTCCTACAGTGTTACCTTTTTCAGAGCCGAGGTTTCCTTTAACTGTTAAATATTCGAGAATTTCTTTAATTGTTTTTACCATAAATTTACTTATATCTTTTTACTGTTTAATTTATTATATTTATTATATTTATTATATTTATTATATTTACTCTAGCAGGGCCTTAACCTGACCTTGTCACTACTTGACCGAGGTTAGGCTTGGCACTTACTGGGTACCATTGTGGTGTACTCATGCCCTTTCTTGCACATGTTTTCGTGTATAGATCCAGGTTCGAGCTATCAGCCTCGGGGTTAGAGCGTGTTGCTGATTCCAAGAGACTTCAAGGTACCTCTGCTTGCGTCCGCAGATCCTTGGAGTCCTCTTCTACTCCCTTGCCTAGAGATTTTCTTTATTACCTTCAGACTTTTGTATAGAGCTACCTAGATTATAGCAGCTTGTGACTTAGCGACATTATGGGTCTCGGGAAAACTATTTTTGTATATGCCGAATGGTATTATTTTGGTTGTTCATAATATGTTGTTTTACCCTTTAAATGTTGTGTTTTCTTTATATTTTCCGTAATATTAGGCTTACCTAGTCATACAGACTAGGTCTCGTCACGACACCCTTTGGCGGGTTAAATCGGGTTGTGACAAGTTAGTATTAGAGCACTAGGTTCATAGGAGTCACGAGTCACAAGCCGGTTTATTAGAGTCTCGCGGATCGTGCGAGTTATTGACATCAAAATTCTAAAATTCTATTCTATTCTTTCTCACATATAGTGAGGACTTGTACTGGGAGGACCGACGGTCAGGCACCCGATACCTTTCCAGAGCCGCTAGAGGCCGGGGTGGGGGTAGAGGAAAAGCACGTGGTGCAGCTCGAGCACCTGCGAGGGCTGCATCAGAGGAGCCCCCAGCAGCTCCATCTGGAGGGCCGGCACCGGAGATTCCAATTACTACTCCAGCCCTCTAGGAGACTTTAGCTCAGTTCATGAGCATGTTCAGCACTCTAGCTCAGGCTGGACTACTTCCGATAGCTCCCGCTACATCTCAGGTCGGGGGAGGGGCACAGACTCTTGTGGCCCGCACTCCTGAGCAGAGGGCCCAGGTTGATCAAACCCCATAGTATATTCCTATGTCCTAGTGGCTCTGGTTCAGCATCAGACCAGGATAGCTGCTTCTGAAGCAGAGCAGCTCAGGCTTGGGAGGTACAAGAAGTACTACCCACCTACTTTCAGTGGACTAGCTTCAGATGACGCTCTGGGTTTTCTTGAGGAGTGTCATCGTATTCTCCGCACTATGGGTATTAAGGAGATGAGTGGAGTTTCTTTCACCGCTTTCCAGCTGAGGGGAGCGACATATCAGTGGTGGCATGCCTATGAGCTTAGTAGTCCGAACGAGGCAGCCTCACTCACTTGGACTCAGTTTTCAGAGATGTTTTTGTGCGAGTATGTCCCTCAGAGCCCCAGGGAAGCTTCGCACGTAGAATTTGAGGAGCTACGTCAGGGTGCTATGACTGTGTCGGAGTATGTTGTTTGTTTCAATGAGTTAGCTCGGCATGCACCGGCTTTGGTTGCTATAGTTAGAGAGAGGGTTCGTCACTTCATTGAGGGACTCCATCTCGGTATTCGTACTAGTATTCCTAGGGAGTTGGAGATGGACATCACTTATCAGCAAGCAGTGAGCATTCCAGGAGAGTGAGGGCATGTTTGCCTGGGACAGAGAGGAGAGAGAGACCAAGAGGTCTCGAGAGACTGGTCATTATTCAGGAGCTCGTGCACCAGCAGCACGCTGTGGTATGGGTTTTGTGGGTTGCCATGTTCCTTCATCCCTTCCAGCAGCCAGCGGTATTCTAGCTCCTCCTAGACCTCAAGAGCCCTATTATGCACCGCCAGTATCCAGCATGCCTCCTTCTCGAGGTGTTATTACCGGCCAGTCTAGCAGGCCAGTTCCGAGTTAGTCTCAGTCACCACATCATCCAAGGGGTTGTTTTGAGTGTGGTGACACTCATCACATGGTTAGATATTGCCCCAGATCCAGGAGGCGTGCACCTCCACAGACTTATCAGCCTCCACGTGCTCCACCGGGTCCTCCGGCCATTCTTCCAGCCCCAGCTGCCACTTCACCTTCTCAGGAAGCTCGAGGAGGAGGTCGGGGAGGTAGAGATCTCCCTAGAGGGGGAGGCCAGTCTAGGTACTATGCCCTTCCATCCCGTTCAGAGGCTGTTTCTTCAGATTCAGTCATCACAGGTATCGTCCCTGTCTGTCATAGGGATGCATTAGTATTATTTGACCCAGGCTCTATGTATTCATATGTTTCTACTTATGTTTCCCCACATTTGGGTATATCTCGGGATTCTTTGAGTTCCCCTGTTTATGTATCTACTCTTGTGGGAGATTCTCTAGTGGTTGACCGCGTATATCGGTCGTGTTTGATTACTCTTAGTGATTTTGAGACCAGAATTGATTTGTCATTACTCGGTATGGTAGATTTCGATGTTATCTTGGGCATGGACTAATTGTCGCCCCATTATGCTATTATTCATTGTCACGCTAAGACCGTGATGCTGGCTATGCCAGTCTTACCATGATTAGAGTTGAGAGGTACCTTAGAGTATACTCCCCACATGGTCATTCATTTCTTAAGGCTCAACAGATGGTTGAGAAGGGGTGTGGTGCATATTTGGCCTATGTGAGAGATGTCAGTGTTGATACCCCTATAGTTGAGTCAGCCCCAGTAGTGAGGGACTTCCCTGATGTATTTCCAGTTGATCTTCCGTGCGTGCCGCCTGATAGAGATATTGATTTCGGTATTGATTTTTTGTCGGGCACTCAGCCTATTTATACTCCTCCCTACTGTATGGCTCCTCCTAAGTTGAAGGAGCAATTGTAGAAGTTGATTGATAAGGGCTTTATCAGGCCCAATGTATCACCTTGGGGTGCTTTGGTCTTATTGGTGAAGAAAAAGGATAGTTCTATGCATATGTGTATTGATTATCAACAGTTGAACAAGGTTACAATGAAGAACATGTATCCTTTGCCTCGCATCGATCAGTTACAGGGTGCCATGGTGCTTTCCAAGATTGAGTTGCGTTCTGGCTATCATCAGTTGAAGATTCAGGAGCCGGACATCCCGAAAACTACTTTCAGGACCAAATATGGTCACTGTGAGTTTCTTGTCATGTCATTTGGACTGACCAATGCCCCAGCAGCCTTTATGCATTTGATACACAGTGTGTTCTGGCCTTATCTTGATTCCTTCATCATTGTGTTTATTGACTACATCCTAGTATATTCCCGATCTCGGGAAGATCATGAGCAGCACATAAGGACCGTTCTTCTGACTTTGAAGGAGAAGAAATTGTATGAAAAATTTTCTAAGTGTGAATTCTGGCTTGATTCAGTGGCATTCTTGGGCCACATAGTGTCTTGTGATGGGATCAAGGTAGATCCGAAGAAGGTATAGGCGGTGCAGAGTTGGCCTAGACCGTCATCAACTATGAAGATCCGAAGTTTCCTTAGTTTGGCGGGGTACTACCGTCGCCTTGTAGAGGGATTTTCATCTATTACAGCGCCTATGACCAGACTGACCCAGAATGGTGCTCCGTTCAGGTGGATTGAGTAGTGTGAGGAGAGATTTCAGAAGCTCAAGACAGCTTTGACTACAACCACAGTATTAGTATTGCCTACAGGTTCGGGGTCCTACACTGTCTATTGTGATGCCTCTAATATTGGCCTCGGGGTGGTATTGATGCAAGATGGTAGGGTGATTACCTACGCGTCTAGATAGTTGAAGGTGCATGAGAAGAATTATCCGACAATGATCTCGAGTTAGAAGCTATTGTTCACTCCCTGAAGATCTAGCGTCATTATTTGTATGGTGTTCCTTGTGAGATCTACACTGATCACCGGAGTTTGCAACACTTATTCAGACAGAAGGACCTTTATTTGCGTCAGCGGAGGTGGTTGGAGCTACTTAAACACTATGATATCACTATATTGTATCACCTGGGGAAGGCCAATGTAGTAGACGACGCCTTGAGTTGTCGGGCAGAGAGTTTGGGGAGTTTGGCTTATCTTCCGGCAGCTGAGAGGCCTTTATCCTTGGATGTTCAGTCCTTAGCCAGCCGGTTCGTGAGGTTGGATATTTCAGAGCCCAGCTGGGTATTAGCCTGTGTGGCTTCTCTGTCTTCTCTTTATGACCGTATTAGAGAGATCCAGTATGATGACCCCCACCTTCTAGTTCTTCAAGATAGGGTTCGGTTAGGTGATGCCAGGGATGTGACTGTTGGTGATGACAGTGTGATGAGGATGTAGGGCTAGATCTGTGTGTCCAATGTAGATGGGCTTCGGGAGATGATTCTTGAGGAGGCCCATAGATCGCGGTACTCCATTCATCCGGGTGCCACTAATATGTACTAGAACTTGAGACAGCACTATTGGTGGAAGAGGATGAAGAAAGATATAGTGGGGTTTGTGGCCAAGTGTTTCAACTGTCAGAAAGTCAAATATGAGTACCAGAGGCCGAGTGGATTACTTTAGAGGTTAGAGATCCCCGAGTGGAAGTGGAAGCTGCTCATCATGGACTTTGTAGTTGGACTTCCACGGACTTTGAGAAAGTTCGATGCAATTTGGGTGATCGTGGATCGGCTGACCAAGTCAGCTCATTTTATTCCAGTGTTCACCACTTATTCATCTGAGAGGTTGGTTGAGATTTATATCAGGGGGATTGTTCTCCTTCACGGTATTCCAGTATCTATCATTTCAGACAGAGGTACTCAGTTCACATCACAGTTCTGGAGAGTCGTACAGCAGAAATTGAGTACTAGGGTGGAGCTGAGCACAGCCTTCCACCCTCAGACAGACAGGAAGTCCGAGCGTACAATTCAGATTCTTGAGGAAATGCTTTGTGCATGTGTGATGGAGTTTGGAGGATCATAGGACCAATACTTGTCGCTTGCAGAGTTTTCTTAAAACAACAGTTACCAGTCCAGCATTCAGATGGCACCGTATGAGGCTTTGTATGGTAGGCGGTGTCGGTCCCTAGTGTGATGGTTTGAGCTGGGCGAGGCCTGATTGTTGGGTACAGATTTGGTCCAGGATGCCCTGGTCAAGATGAAGGTGATTAAGGAGAGACTTCGCACAGCCCAGTCCATGCAGAAGAGTTATGCGGACCGGAAGGTTTGTGATTTGGTATTTATGGATGGAGAGCGGGTCTTGCTTCAGATATCGCCTATGAAGGGCGTCATGAGATTCGGGAAGAATGGCAAGCTGAGCCCGAGGTTCATTGGTTATTTTTAGATATTGCGGCATG
Source organism: Nicotiana paniculata (assembly GCA_005239505.1). NCBI lineage: Eukaryota > Viridiplantae > Streptophyta > Magnoliopsida > Solanales > Solanaceae > Nicotiana > Nicotiana paniculata. The sequence goes on along the minus strand of MDKI01022829.1, from coordinate 22,218 downwards.
TTAGGGAGGTTGCTTACGAGCTTGCCTTACTTCCCATCCTGCAAGAGTTCATCCGGTATTCCATGTTTCTATGCTCCAGAAGTATCACGGTGATCCGACTCATGTATTAGATTTCAGCTCAGTCTAGTTGGACAAGGATCTATCTTATGTTGAGGAGCCAGTAGCCATTTTGGACAAGAAGGTTCGGAAGCTCAGGTCAAATAATATTTCTTCAGCGAAGGTCCAGTGGAGGGGTCAGCCAGTCGAGGAGGCGACTTGGGAGACCTAGCAGGATATGAGCACCCAGTACCTTCATCTTTTCACAGCTTCAGGTATGTCTTTATACTCGTTCGAGGATGGACGAATGTATTAAGAGGGGGAGAATTTAATGACCCGACCGGTCGTTTTCAGAGTAGATCCTCGATCCCCTAATAATTTCTTTCCCCACGTTTGTTTCTGCTATTGGGACTTGCCGGAGTGATTGGTTATGGAATTCGGAAAGTTTTGGGACACATAGTCCCTAATTGTGAGTTTAAGCCTTAGAATTTGGACCGTGGTTGGAACTTTGTGAAGACGGATCCGAAATGGAATTCCGTAAACTCGGCTAGATCCGTTGAGTGATTTTGGAGTTAGGAGCGTGTCTGGAATGTGTTTTGGAGGTCTGTAGTAGATTTATGCTTGAATTGGCGAAAGTTAGATTTTCGACGATTTCGGTCGATAGTGGAAATTTTAATATAGAGCTCGGAATGGAATTCCGAGGTTGGTTGTCGGTTCGTAATGTCATTTTTCACCTGTGTGTAAAATTTGAGGTCATTTGGACAAGATTTTATGTGGTTCGGCGTCGTTTGTAGAATTTAGAAAATTCTAAGTTCTTAGGCTTGAATCCGTGCTTAATTCATGTTTTTGGTGTTGTTCGAGGTGGTTTGAAGGCTCGACTAAGTTTTTTTGGTGTTAAGGATTGGTTGGTAGGTTTAGTTAAGGTCCCAGGGGCCTCGGGTGTGTTTCGGATGCTTAACGGAAGGAAATTAGGACTTAGGAAAATCTGGTGCATTGCTGGTTCTGTTGTTTCGCACCTGGGGAGGGGAGGCCGCAGGTGCTTGTGAGGAGGTCCCAGATGTGGAAGAGGACTTGTGAAGCTGGGCTCGCAGGTGCATCTAGTCGTCCGCAGAAGCGGCCCAGGGATCGCAAGTGCGGTCCTAGGTCCGCAAGTGCGGAAGTCGCTGGGTTCAAGAGGCACATTCGAGGGTTCCTTCCTCATTTTTCACCAAATCAAATTTTAGCTCGGGAGAAGGTGATTTTGCAAGGTTTTTGAAGAGGAAATCAGTTGGTAACAATTATTGACTCTAATTCATGTATATTCATTAATCTATCGCAATTTTCCTCATTTAATCAAGGGATTTGAGTGAAGAAGTGGGAATTTGGGGAAAAAGTTCCCCAATTGAATTTTTGGGTTGTGATCGAGTTCTAGGCGTCGGAATGGGATAATTTTTGGACGAATGAAATTGTGAATGAATGGGTGTTCTAGATTGGTAACTTTTACCCGATTCAGAGTCGTGGGCCCGGGGAGACCTTTTGGACATTTTTCCTAATTTCACGCTTTAGCTTCGAATTAATTAGTTAAATGGTACTTGTAGTTATATTTACATTATGCAATTTATTTGAATAGATTCGGGCCATTTGGAGTTGGATACTCGTGGCAAGAACGTAATATCGAGTTGAGTTGAGCGGTTGAGGTAAGTGATTTGCCTAACTTTGTATTGGGGAACTTCCCCTTAGGATGTTTGATATTAATTGATATGTGGGCGCCGTGTAAGTAAGGTGACGAGTACGTACACGGGCTATTATTGCAAAAATCCTTTTTTCCTTTCTAAGTCATAGACTGTTTTTCCTTTATTAAATTGCATTAATATGTTTAATCGTTTAGCTTAGATTAGGGAAGCATGCTTACGTGTGTAATTGCCTATTTGACCTTCTGTCCGCCATGCTTAGTTAAGTCCCTATTTTCCCTATCTGTGTTTAGTCTAAACTGTATAACTCGATGACATATTTAATATTTAAATTGGGACTACAGACGTATTTCGGGAGATCCCCCTATCTTGCATATTTATTTTGGAACTACGGACGTATTCCAGGAGATCCCCACTCCCCCCACCCCCGCACTACATATTTACTTTTGGGACTACGGACATATTCGGGGAGATCCCCTTGTACTGCATAATCATGTGGAACTACCGGACGGTATCCCGAGAGTTTTTCCTACTGTGTTACCTTATTCCGAGCCGAGGGCTCCTTTAACTGTTAAATATTCGAGAATTTCTTTAATTGTTTTTACCGTAAATTTATTTATACCTTTTTACTGTTTAATTTATTATATTTTCTCCAGTAGGGCCTTAACCTAACCTCGTCACTACTTGACAGAGGTTAGACTTGGCACTTAGTGGGTACCATTGTGGTGTACTCATGCCCTTTCCTGCACATGTTTTCGTGTGCAGATCCAGGTTTGAGCTATCAGGCTCGGGGTTAGAGCGTGTTGCTGATTCCAGGAGACTTCAAGATTGTTATTCTTGTGTCCGCAGATCCTCGGAGTCCCCTTCTACTCCCTCGCCTAGAGATTTTCTTTTTTACCTTCAGACTTTTGTATAGAGCTAACTAGATTATAGCAGCTTGTGACTTAGCGACATTCCGGGTCTTGGGAAAACTATTTTTCTATATGCTAAATGGTATTATTTTGGTTATTCATAATATGTTGTTTTACCCTTTAAATGTTGTGTTTTCTTTACATTTTCCGTAATATTAGGCTTACGTAGTGTTGATATCCAAGTTTTCCCAAAATACTTTAAAAATTGCATATATACCTTCAAAATCATGCATTAGTAGCAATTGGCATTTTTTCATAATTTTTCCACATTTTTATAAATTTGTCCAGCATTTTATTTCCAATAAATAACTACAAAATTTCATCACAAATGAATTAAAAACAAAACATTTCTTGATTTAATTATTGCGTAAATAGCCAATTTGGCACCTTTGGGCTATAATTGCAAAAACTTTGCAATTATAGCCCAAGCATATAATTTTCTACTATTTTTACCAAAAATTAGTCCTTTGTATTTTAAAATACTAAATTATCTTTTAAAACTATTTTCTATGCATGAAATTCTTTTTTTATCATTATTAGCTATTTTATAAATTATTTTAACTAATTTGGATTGGGTATTTAACAAATAGCCCATTTTTTAATTCAATTACAACCTTACTGAACCAACCCAAAACCTTAATCAGACCAGCCCAAATACCCAGGCCTAATCCTAAATCCTACCTGACCCAATTCCGACCAAATCCTGGTCGTTGATCATTTTTTATCAACGGTCCAGGTTTAATCTTTCCTAATTTGACCTAATGACCCCCCAAACCTCTCATTCACTCCTCACTCACCCGCCGTCACTCCTCTCATTCTCTCTCAAACCCCCTCTTCCCTAACCATGGCTTCCACCCACCGTTGCTTGCTCGCTGTTAATTATGGTGGTTCACTCACCTCTAGCCCTAATGGCTCCCCTCCTATGGCCAGGATTCTTGCTGTCTTGAGGGCCTCAAGGGGACCAGTGGCCGTTCACTCGCCCCTGGGCCTGTTCTCAAGGCCACCATGGCTCGATTGAGTAAGATCGTCCTATTTTATTACTAAATCTATGGCTTCTGAGCCGGAATCTCTCTAATCTCTAGGTTATCTCTCTCAAAACCCTAATCTTATCTCTTGACTCTTTAGATCTGTAACAGATCTGAGGATATTTGAGTTGTTTTACCATTTTTCTATAATAAAAAAATTCGATTTTTCAATGCGTCTCTTCATCTTCATAACTAGGGCTTTTGAACCTCTCTTCAAAACGATTTTTCCCGGATTTTAAGTGATTATTCTATAATCTTTATTGTGTTTAAACGGTTTTATTTAGATTATCCCCTAAGTAATGATGTTATAAAACCTGATTTCTTGGCTTAGCTTTGGTTCTGAGTTTGTCTTTGCTGATTTGTTCATGCGATTTGTGTGTATGCCTGTTTCTCATGAATATGTTCTAAGTCTCTGTGATTTCTACCCTATTATGCTTATTAGGGTTTCTGATTTGTTTCTTCCCGCCTATATTATGTTTATTTTGTCTATTGATAGAAATTGGTGGTAATATCCCCTAATCAGTACTAGTTTCTATTTGAATCCCTGATTTCCTGGGATTGATACCCTTTACTGGTTTCCTGTGATTATGTACTTTACTAATTTCCGGTTTCTAAATTATTTTTCTTGCCTTATTGTGTGGTTGACTACATTATTTACTAATTCTTAATATTGTTTCCATAATTAGGACTTTCTGAACATAGCCCTAATTACTAGTTCTATACTTGTACTATTTGAAACCTTTCCTTATCCGTTACATATGATTTCTTTACTAGTTGCCTGTCTTTCTACCGTTTGAACTGATTCCCTTAATTAAGGGAGTAGTTGGACTGATTTTACTCTAATTGATTCCGAGTTCTATAATTAATTCCGTACCTTATTTACCTAGCTTTCAAACTACTATATATATATTGCTCTCTTCTACTCTCATTAGACTTTCATACACACACGAACGAACATTAGTTCACACTTCTCATACGCTCAAAATCTCTTCTGCTTTCTTCGTTACTTGTTATTGTTACTAAATTAGCCGGCTCCAAGACAAGGCTAATTATTGTACTCTCCTGTTCTTCACTTTGTGTTTACTCTCTTTACTGGTATGTTCTGATTTTAAATTCAAGCTCCCAAACCAATGTGTTTCCTACTGCTTCGGTTTATCATATTCCTAATCTGTTTCTGTCTATTATTTTGTTGTTTGACATGTAATTGACCTGTTTACATTATTGCTTCACCCAGCATGTTAGTTATTCCCTATCCCTTTTAGGATCAGCATGTTTACTCCCCCTTGTAGTTTGTCTCAGTGTGACTCTACTCTATTTTTGAATGATTGTCTATTTGTTGTCCAGTTCTGGCATGCACCTATTTTTGCAAAACTGATTTGTTACCTTAAGTTGTCTTGATGTTATGCTTAATCATGTCTAGTACTTCCATGTCCTCACTATTGCTATGAAATTCTACTATGTCATCTCCCAATCCCATGAACCCCCTAAAGCACTTCTGATTCTATAATTATGTTCTAATTAGCACTCCTGAATCCATGTCTTACTATTTGCACTATTAGCCACCCCTTAATTGCAAAAGACTTCTGTTTATTATATGTGTATTATGTGTCCCCAGTCCCCAACTATCCCTGTATGAAGGGTTGTTATTTGAGTATTGTTGAACTTGTTTGGCTCCGCGTTTGATCTGTTGTTTGTTTGATTACTATAACGATCCGACCGGATGTTTTGAGCCCTAGCGCGTCGTTCAGCAGTTTGAGGCCATGAACAGCTTCATTTCAGGTGTTATGACTTGTAGGTGTTGTTGGAATAGAATTTCGGGAAGTTTAGAGTCAATTTGGAAAGAAAATTCTCATTTCAGAAGCCTTAAGTTGGAAGAATCGACTAAGATTGGATTTTTGAGTAAACAAACTCAAAATCAGGATTTAAGGTTCCAGCAGGTTCGTATGATGATTTCGGACTTGGGGATATGTTAGGATCAGATTTTGGATGACCCGGGAGCATTTTGGTGCATATTGTAGAAGTCAGCATTTTAGAAGAAATTTCATAAGTGTGGGTTGAAGTGCATTTCAGTGATATTAATGTCCGTTTGGGATTCCGAGTTTGCGAATAGCTCCGAATGGTGATTCTGGAGTTGGGAGCGCGATCGACAGTGAATTCGGAGGTCTGTAGGTTATTTTGAAGTCATTTGGCTAAAGATAGAAATTTGAAGGTTTTTGAGAAATCTGACCGGAAGTGGAAATGTTGATATCGGGGTTAGAATGTGATTCCGAAAGTTGGAGCAGTTCCGTGATGTCGAATGTGACTTGTGTACAAAATTTGGGGTCAGTCGGATGTGATTTGATAGGTTTCGGCATCGAAGGTAGAAGTTTGAAATTTCAAAGTTCCTAAAGTTTGATTTGGAATGTGATTCGTGGTTTCGCCATTTTTTGATGTGATTTGAGGCCTCAAGCAAGTTAGTGGGATGTTATGGGACTGAGTCGTGTAATTGGACGGGGTCTCGGGGGCCTCGGGTGTGTTTCGAGGTAATTTTGGATAATCTTTTTCCCTATTTTGTTGCTGCTGTTTTCTGGTGTCCCTGGTGTGCATTGCGATCGCATCCAGAGGAGTGCGATCGCGAAGAAGAAAATTGGAGGGCTGGAATTTGGCTTATGCGATCGCAGGGAGGGGAGTGCGATCACATAGGAGGAAATTGGAAGCTGCTGGATTTTGGCTTATGCGATCGGAGGAGATAGTATGCGATCGCAATGTGCATTCTTTTAGGCTGTTGGATTTTGGCTTATGCGATCGCGGGGTTGTGTGTGCGATCGCATAGAGCATGTTGGGCTGCTGCTTTGGTCTATGAGAATGCAGGAGTCATTGTGCGATCGCACAGAACGAATCAGGGAGGCAGCAAGGTTGGCCTATGCGATCGAGAAGGATGTCATGCGATCGCGTAGGAGGATCGCCTAGGCAGTGTGCTATTTTTAAACAGACTTGGCTCATTTTCTTCCATTTTTTTCATTTGGCTTGGGCGATTTTTGGATAGCTTCAAGAGGGGATTTACGTCATCTATGTCAAGGTAAGTTGTTCCTACTCATCTTAAATTAAATACAAGGTTTGTATATAGAATTGGCCAAGGAAATTAGTAGAAATTGGGATTTTGAAGAAAAACCTAGAATTTGGTATTTTTGAATATTGACCACGAATTTGGGCATGGAATTGAGAGAAAATCATAGATTTGAGTTTGTAAGGTTATGGGTAATCATTATCTTCAAAAAAAATTGGAATCCGGGCACGTGGACCCGAGGGAATTTTGGTCAAATTTTTTAGCGGAGTTGGGAATTTATATAAATTGAATTGTTATAAGTATTAGAGTATATTTTCATTGGTTGCCCGTTATTTGGATAGTTTTGGAGCGTTGTGCATCAATTTGAGTCGTCGGAAGGGCTTGGAGGCCGGTTATGAATCTTCGAAACGAGGTAAGTCTCCTTTCTAACCTTGTAAGGGGAAAATTGCCCCCATAGGTGAAATAATTAAATATGTGCTATTATTTGTGGGGGCTACGTACGCACGAGGTGATGGGAGTCCGTGCGTAGCTACTATTATGCTTATGTCCGGGTAGTCTAGGACCCGAAAGCATGTTTTATTTGCCGAACTTGTAACCTTATTGGTGAAAAATAAAGTGTTTAAACCTTATCGAATTTGGTAAATGAAGTGCTGGAAAAGATTTAAATACTATTTTCGTGACCATTAAAAGAGAAATTTCTATTTACTTGAGTACTTGTTTTCCCGACGTAGTCGGGGTGGACTGTCTGATTGTGTATGACTGCGTGTGACCGCTTCGCAATTTATATTCTGCGAGCGGAGTGATTTCTTCCACTACTCTCATGGGAGCGGGCCGTACGCCACGGCGGGTTAAAAGATGCATCTATGGTGCGCGTCGTTCGACCCTTCGGCAGTGCACAATTTACATTTATGTTGGTTCGGGCCGTTCGACCCTCGGCATTGCTTTCACATGATATTTACTGCGTACTTGCTGTGATTTTTACTTGATTATTGTCCTGGAGATTTTAAATTGTCAACTGAAATGATGAGGATTTAAGAATAGTAAATGTGAAGGGAGTTTTTATTTCTGTCGTTACTTGTTAAATTGCATATGATATTCATACTTAGTGTCACACTTTATTGTATTAATTCGACCTCTAGTAAGTGTCAAAGTCGACCTCTCGTCACTACCCCTTCGAGGTTAGGCGGGATACTTACTGAGTACACGTTATTTTCGTACTCATACTACACTTGATGTGCATTTTTATTGCACAGGTACATTCATAGCGAGTGGCCCTGCTTGACGCAGCAATGTGGTTGACGTGGAGACTTAGACGAGCTATATCTTCCGGAGACGACCCGCAGCCGACAGAGTGTTACTCAGATGTATTGTAATTTTAATTTACCTTACTTGTCCAGTCTGTATTTCGGACAAGTATTGTAGTACATGTATAATTCCTAGAAAATTTGCTCATGCACTTGTGACACCGGGTTCTGGGATAGTTTGGGATTTATTCACTATTTAAATTGCTAAAGATTTTATTGTTTTACTCAGTGGAAGTTCGCCATTTATTATTTAAAAATGATGAAAAAGGAGTGACTGCGAGAATTTTAAAATAAAGATTTTATCTATTTATTAAGTGTTGGCTTGCCTGACAATGGGGTCCGGCGCCATCACGACCTTAATGGATTTTGGGTCGTGACAACTTGGTATCAGAGCACTAGGTTCCCTTAGGTCTCACGATTCATGAGCAAGTCCAGTAGAGTCTTGCGGATTGGTACGGAGACTTCTGTACTTATCTTCGAGAGGCTATAGGGATGTTAGGAGTAGTTCACTTCTTGATTCCTTATCATGCGGTTTGATTTCATTGAGGCTTATGCCTACGTTTCTTCTTACTCAATCTTACACGTCGCAAAGCGCTTGCTATAATCGAGAATTTGAGGAATTGTAATGGCACATAGATATGGTGCGTGAGGTTTTTCCATTCACAGTTGGTTGGGGCTATTGTCGTTGCTCTGCGGGAGGATACTATGTTGTTTCAGCTCGATAGCTGCACGTCTGAGAGCTTTGAGGTTATGCGCAGATTTTCTATGATGCTTGTGCAGGTTATCGCGCGGTATTAATATGATGATAGGAAGCTTTCCCATGTGTTGGTACAATGAATTACTTGGGAGAAGGTCTTCTCGGAGCGTGATTTTGAGATTTCAGTATTTTAGTTCCGGCGAAGGAAAGGCAATTGAACTATGAATGCTTAATTTGGGTTGAAAGGATAATAAGACTTGGTGTTATCGAGCGAGGTGGAATGATGTGGTATCGCTGTTTTTGATCGAAAAGAAGGTGTTAAGTTCGCCGGTGCTATGGTTTCTTCGGTGGCATTGGGTTAGAATGTTGTGAAGTAATATTGAAGAAGCGGTTGTCAGAGGTCATGGTGTGGTGGTTCAGTATTGAATAAGTGTTTCTAATAAAGGTGGCTCAAGTGATGATCTTCGAAAAGGTTTGAAGTTATGGTGATCTGCTCGTTTAAGTTCTACAAAGATAGTTATTGGCCTAAGGCAACGACTGGGCAGCGAGGGATGAGAAGGACACGTGGGAAGTGTCAGGTGATGGTTAAATTTCTAAAAGGCCAGGTGTAAGAAAAGGAAGTCAGGTAGTTTCTTGCAAGAGTGAGTTTAACCAAATTGGGATAGTGGCATCGTAGCATATGAGTTATGAGGTAAGATAGCTACGCATATTGAGGAGAATTTTGGAGTGATTTGAGAATTTTGGTGGACGGTGATTGGGTCCACAGTCTTAAATTGAAATATTGGCTATTGCGACGGAGATGGAATGCAACAGAGAGGAGTTGTTCGGGATGAAGGAGGATGCAATATAGTAGTGAGTTGGAAGATATTGTCGCGCATTTAGTAGATTTCCATGAGGAGCGGACGGACTGGTAAAGTTGATGAATGAGGACGGGCATAGGATGGGGTATTGATGTTGTAGAGATTATGCAGTACAACGTCGTTGGAAGGTGTCAGTTAGTAATTTCCGTAGGAGGGTTATCTCTTGTGAACAGGTTAGCAGTCGTGTGGTTGGCAAGTTTCTGTGAGGAATTCCAGTGGTTGTTCGGTAGGAGACCAAATATGTGAATGATGCTAGAGAATTAGAGTATCCGTGGAATGCTGACAGGAGAATTTAGAAGAATTTGACGGGTTGGTTGAGCAAGATCATGTCACCAATGAAGAAAGAATTTCGGTGGGGTCCAGAGAGTAGCTTCAGGCTAAGTGGGAGAGTCCCACCACCTGCGATTGGTTTGCAGGATTATTTTCACATGTGGTTGCAGATTTTCGGCGTATTGGCAAGTTAATGCAGCTAAGGGGAAAGGAGTATAATAATAATTGAGCATGGGATTTGATAAAGGTGTGCAAGGTTTGACCTTATTGAATCAGGTTTAGACTGTGGAAAGATTCAATATTTATGCTTAGTACAGAGGTAATTTACAAGTGAAGGGATTCAGTCGGGTGCTTTATCAGGATTGGTGTTCAGGTGCCAGCGAAGCCGTAGAATAGACGGGACCAAGCCAGAGTGGGTGACTCTCAATAATGGTTCCAATGAGTTCAAGGGTTGGAAGGTGGTGTCTAAGGATTTCAAGCCCACCATATGGTTAAGAATCGAGCTTTTGCAACAGAATTGTGGGAAAGAGAAAATGGTTGGAGTGTTCTACGTTATCTTCGGCGTGTAGAGTAGCATTTGGGTTCATAAAAAGGAGAAAATGACTTCGGGTTCATGGAAGGGTAATCAGAGTGGGTATACCGGTCAGAGATGTGAATATGCGTGCAAGGAGGGAATGAAACAGTTCATGGGTATGGAAACAAAATGGTCTCGTGCAATGAAGTCACTCAAGGTGAGTGCGAATTGAGTTGCTATGTGTTGATTAGGTTTATCATTATTCCTGCGGTGTGTGCGAATTGAATTGAGGTACGAGATGGGTCGTGTTATATGAGCTTATGGAAAGTTTAATTTATTCTCATTGTTGTATCGTGCCGGTGTTAGCGTATAGGCATTGTGAGTTATTGTTCATCTTGATCTATGGCTTGAGTCAAGTGGGGGAGTCTGCTGTTGATAAGTCGATTGCGCGGCTGAGTGTCGTATCAGTTTCAGTTTGAGGTATACGGGTGAATCAGTTATGTTCTGCAGAGGTGGAGTTTGGGGATTTGCATGTTTTGTGATTGTGGGAATTCACTCGTGTGTTGTGGTGGATCTCTTGAATTGAGGTAAGTAGGAGGTTTCTATATGCTGAATTGTTCACCCTATTAGTGGTTCAGGAGTTATGATGGAATTCTTGAGCTATTTCATATTGGCATGTCAGGTGCTAGGATGAGGGAGAAAAAGGGGTTTGAATATTTAGAGTAAGCTGGTGTCGTCTTCAGTGTCACCTGAGATCGGTGTTTGATGAAAGAGGCTTTGCATCCTAGTCATCGGTTCTTGATTTGTTTTACAGCGTTAGTGTGGCTAGTGGTGGATGTGTAGACTTGCTACCTTGTATGGAAGGTCGTGGGAGTGTGACCACGGGATGATCGTATGAGTGTGACATGTAGTCACTTAATGGATTGAAGATTTGTACTGAGTATAAGGAGGTGTACTATTGCTTATTTGAGAATCTAGGCCTGGAAGGCATTCGGGTCATTTGGTTGTGGATTGTGGGGTGTTTGTTCCGGCTATGATGGTTGTTCTTGCGTATTATGAGAGGAAGTGGGTTAATATGGACCTAGGTAAGGCTATCAGTCTAGTTCAGTGCGAGCAAAATTGGCTTGAGGGTTGTGAATGGATTCAAATATGATTTCGGGCTCTATATGAGTCAGATGTGTTCATTTCAGTATAGCACTCCTCAAGGAGGGGTATTGGAATATTGGATGTTGTTCCGCCTTCATTCATTTCATGTAATATTATGATTGTGTTGTGTGAGTTGTGAAACGGCTTGATAATTTCTTATGTGTTGAGTATATATCTCGCCTCAGATGTGCTTGAGTTTTGTAGCGTATGGCTCTATCAGTCTCCCCAGGATGGTATTGTGCACTTGGTGTGCTTGTGACCGATGTTCGATATTTGTGGTAATGAGCAATTTAGCTCGGTGTATGTCTTCTTACATGAATTTTATGTTATTTGGATCGGGTGGCATGCCGCCACGGTTATGTTATTTGGATCGGGTGGCACGCCCCATGGGCATGTTAGTTGGATCGGGTGGCACGTCGCCACAGGCATGTTATTTGGATCGGGTTGCGCGCTGCAACAATGTGATGTTGAGTACGGTTCCCTATATCTATTCTATGTGTTTTGCTTTTTATTTCTTGAGGAGAGTTCATAATAAGTTGCGTGAGTTGAGTAGTCTTTTCCTGAGTCATTTCTTTATGTATCATGTTCGAGTTATGGCCTATTGGCGCGTTATGGTATCATGTGAGACTGTTGGTCATGTTTGGGGTGATTTGTTGTCTGAGAAGTTCATACTCGGTGAGACGAGATTATTGGACCAGGGATCAGTGCGATGAGACTTTGTAAAGTGTATTAAAGGACAAATACTATTATTCGATTCATAATGAGGTGATAATTCTAGTCGAGAGGAGAGATTCGATGATTGGTTAACTCTACAGTTGGTTGTAAATTTCTACACCTCTCCTCCGTTGTGGTGGCATCGTAAGAGTTATAGCAGGACCTATATGTATGTCATGAGGTGCATCAGAAGCATCAGATTCATGAAATTTTGGCTATTAAGGTTCAGGGAATGTCATAGTGGTCAGATGATGAATTTTGTGGTGCATGGTGCTAATTCAGCAAAGGTATGCAGTCATGTTCTGGTACATCGTGTGGTAGTTGATAAGGTGTTCATATATTGGAAACAGGCCTGACAGAGGATTTCGGATGATGAAGACCTAGTTCTAAGGCCCATTGCCTAAATGAAATAGGATATCTTCGGATTTGACCGAGCCAATATACTCAACTGGGTTGTAGTAGCACAGGAAGGTGCACGAGGTGTTAAACAGTGATTTCAGATAACTCCAGAGAAGTTCTTAGCACGTTCGAGGACGAACGTATGTTTAAGTGGGAGAGAATGTAAGGACCCGACCGATAGTTTTGAGCCATAGCACGTCGTTCAGCAGCTCGAGGCCATGAGCAGCTTCATTTCAGGTGTCCAAGAAACCCTTTGCATCCTCACCCTCAGCACCACTGAAAGTCGGAGGCTGAAGTCTACCAAACCTCTCCAGCCTGTGTTGCTCGTCATCTGGCATGATGGGAACCGCATAATCCTGAGCAGGTACAACCGTCTGGAAGTGCCCCGGTGTCTGAAGTCCCTGAATAACCTGCTCGGGAGTGCGCATGGCGGGAGTCTGAGTACCTCCCCCGGCCTGAGAAGTAGCGGCTGTAGAAGAAAAATTGACCTCCCGAGCAAGACTGGTGCACACAGTCAAAATCTGAGCCAAGGTCTCTTGAAAACCCGGATTAACAATAGGCACAGTCGGTGCCTGGGATAGTCCCGCTGGAACATCTGTGGCTAGGACCTGATCTGGAATAACAGGTGGGTCTATAAGTATAGCTCTGGCTGCTGCGCGGGATACACCCCTACCCCTGCCACGGCCTCGACCGCGGCCTCGACCCCTCACGGGCCTCGCTGGTGGCTGGTCGTCCTGTCTGATAGCGCGTGTCCTCACCATCGTGATGATGCCCATCACATTAGTAGGCTAGCCAATTCGTTATTCAAAACATACAATAATTCTCTTCAATAATTCAATTTCAAATCTTTTTCCTCGTAGATATTTCATTAAACATTTAAAAACAAGTGAAACTAAGCAAATATAAAACCAACGGCCCGACCTTGGGTGTCACTAGTCATGAGGTCTAGGATACAAGTCTGATACAGTCTACTAAAATGACAAGAGAAGTCTAATAAAAATGAACAACTAGGAGATAAGAGGGAGAAAAGCGATGCGATCTCTGTGCAGCTACCTTGCTAAACTCCGGAATAAACTGGGGAAGAATTAGCACTCACTCGGATGACCTGTGGCACCTGGATCTGCACACAAGGTGCAGGGAGTAATGTGAGCACACCAACTAAGTAAGTAACAACTATAAATAAAGGCTGAGTGCAGTGACAAGCAGTAAACTTCACATGAAGTTCACAACATAAAATCACAGTGAAAATAACAAAGACAAAATCAGTATCCGAATTAAAAATATCTCGTAAAAACTCCAGTTTCGATGAAAATCATAAAAAATCATTTTCAACAGTTTCAATAAAGGCTCAATATAAGAATAGAATAAAAATAATGATTTCATAAACAAGCCCCTCGGCATAATACCACTCATGAATAGCCCCTCGGGAAAGCCTCCCAATCACTCTTCATTCAACACTCGTCCCTCCACACTCACACTCAGTAAGTACATGCGCTCACTGGGGTGTACAAACTCCGGAGGGGCTCCTACAACCCAAGCACTATATCGCTGTGGCGTGCAGCCCGACCCAATATCACTGTGGCATGCAGCCAGATCCATATATCGTTGCGGCGTGCAGCTCGATCCATATATCCTCACATTCAATCCCTCGGCCTCACTCAGTCATCAAGCTCACAAGCCACTCGGGCGTTTCAGTAAAATCAGGGGACTCAACCCAAAACAACTTTCATATATTTAAAATAGAGTAATGAAACTGAATTAAACAGTGAATAGGAAAAATCATGACTGAGGATATGCTTTCAAATCAAAACAGTGTGAGGATAGTTAAAAATACCCCCCAAGGGTCCAAACAGTATGCCACAAGGCCCCAAACATGGCGTTCAACCCAAATAAGAATTCTTTCTAAAACATATAGCAATTATACACCTTTAATCAAAATATGCAACTCTATAGTTGCTACGGGACGGACCAAGTCACAATCCCTAACAGTGCACGCCCACACACCCGTCACCTAGCATGTGTGTCACCTCAACATAGTGAAATAGTACGAAATTCCAGGGTTTCATAGCCTCAGGTCTAGATTTACCATCGTTACTTACCTCAAACCGGACGAAAATCTACTCCGCAATTCCCTTGCCGCTCGACTCGGCCGCAAATCGCCCCAAATCTATCCAAAATCAGTATATTATCATTAATATATGCTAAAGGAACCAAGTCCACATAAAAATTATCAAATTAAACCATAAATACCGAAATTGGCCAAACCCGACCCCCGGGCCCACGTCTCGGAATCCAATAAAAGTTGCAAAAATAGAAACCTGTTTCACTCACGAGTACATTCATACCAAATTTTCCAAAATCTGCCCTCGTTTGACCCTTCAATTCCTCAAACTAAACTCTCCAATTTCAAGCCCTAATTTCCCCAATTTTCACCCCTAATTCCCAATTTAGAGGATAAAAATCAAGACACAATCATGGAATTTATCTAAAATTAAGTGAAGAACACTTACCCCAATCACTCCTATGAAAATCCTCTCTAAAATCGCCTTCTCCCAAGCTCTCTATTGAATTTTGGAATTATGAATTCAAACCCTCATTTTTGAATCTTTTAAATCTGCCCAGGTAAGCCTTCATCGCGATCGTGGAATAGCCTCGCGATCGCGAAGCACAAACAATTCTGCCCCTCATTTAACCTTACTCGATCGCGGAAACCTCCAAACGTTCGCGAACCTAAGCCACACAGACCTACGCGATCGCGACCTGCTTCACGCGGTCGCATAGAGCAATCACTTCAACCTTTCACTGGCTCACTTCCCTCTACGCGAACACCACCCTGGCCACACGTTCGCGAAGCACTACATCACAAACATACGCAATCACGACCTCACCTTTGCGATCGCGTAGAACAACTCCACCTCTGCCCCAATTAAGCCTATGCGATCGTGACCTCCTTTTCGCGATTGCGAACTACAACAGAACACCAGCAAACTCTGCTAACTTTTCAAGTCCAAAAATATCTCGTTGAACATTCGAAACAGACCCGAGGCCCTCGGGACCTCAACCAAACATGCCAAGACATCCCATAAGATCATTCAAACTTACTCAAACCTTCGAATCACTCAAACAACATCAAAATACCAAATTAACCCCGAATTGCCTAAGTATTTCTAATCTTCCAAAATTCGCCAATGATGCCGAAACCAACCAAACCACGTCCAAATGACCTGAAATCTTTCATACACGTTACAAATCACACTACGAACTTACTCCAACTTCCGGAATTTCATTCCAACCCCGATATCAAATTTTCCACTGCTGACCGGAAGTCGCCAAATTTCCAGTTTTGCCAATTCAAGTCTTATTCTACCACAGACCTCCGAATTACATTCAGAACACACTCCTAAGTCCAAAATCACCTAACGATCCATAAAAACCCTGATCCGAGGTCGTTTACTCATAAGCCAACTTCCGATTGACTTTTCCAACTAAATATCCAAATTAAGTGACTAAGTGTCTCATTCCACTCCAAAATCAGTCCGAACCAGAGCCAACCAACCCGACGCAACATAATAAAGATGAACAACATATAATGAAGCATAAATTAGGGAAACGAGGCTATAACTCACGGAACGACCAACCGGGTCATTACATATGTGTGTGTGTGTGTGTGTGTGTATATATATATATATATGTAATTTTTTTAAGCAATAAGGATTGTTGAAACCTGTTTGTCAAATGTTCTGGTGACGTAAGGCTTCAAACGATGGTCGTTCACTTTGAATTTGTTCCCCCCATTCATGTGTTGTATTTCAATGGCACCATAAGGGGATACTTCAGTTATGGCGTACGGTCCGGCCATCGTGACTTAAAATTTCCTGGAAATAATCTCAATCGACTATTGTATAACATAACACTATCTACAACTTTAAAGTTTTTATGGCGAATGAACTTGTCATGCCATTTTTTTGTCTTTTCTTTGTACAATTTAGCATTTTCATATGATGTAAGTATGAACTCTTCCAACTTATCAAGCTATAATAGACGATTTTTCCCTGCAACTGGCAAGTTTAAATTTAATAATTTTATAGCCCAATATGCTTTATGTTCCAACTCTACAGGTAAATGACAAGATTTTCCAAAAATTAGTCTATAAGGAGATGTGCCTATTGGAGTTTTGAAAGCAGTTATGTAAGCCCACAAAGCGTTATCTAATTTTAGAGACCAGTCTTTTCGAGAATAGCTAACAGTTTTTTCTAAAATTCTTTTTAATTCTCTATTGGATACTTCTACTTTTTCGCTTGTTTGATCATGATATGGAGTTCTTGTTTTATGAATAACTCCATATCTTGACAACAAAGCAACAAATTGTCTATTTATAAAATGAGTTCCTTGATCACTTATGATAACTCGTGGAACTCCAAATCTAGAAAAGATATTTTTCTTGAGAAAATTGTAAACAACTCGAGCATCATTTTTTTTAGTAGCAATTGCTTCTACCTATTTTGAGACATAATAAATAACTACTAAAATATAGTCGCAATCATTTGAAGGAGGAAAAGGACCCATGAAGTCAATGCCCCAAACATCAAATATTTCACACACAATAACAGAGTTAAGAGGAATCTCATCCCTTTTTGAAATGTTACTGATTCTTTGACATTGGTCATAAGAGGCAACAAAAATGTCTGCAACTTTGAACAAAGTAGGCCAGAAAAAACCAACTTCAAGTACTTTAGTTGTTGTCCTTCTTCCTCCGTAGTGTCCTCCTACAGCTCCATCATGGTAGTGACTTAAAATGTTGTTCATTTTTGTCTCAGGAACACATCTCCTGATTATGTCATCTGCAAAAAATTTAAAAAAATAACGATCTTCCTAGTAATAATGTCTTGCCTCTTTTTTAAGCTTTTTTTTTATCGTAAGAAACATATTTTGGAATCCACCCTCCCGCTAAATAATTGGCAATATCAGCAAACCAAAGAGGTTTATTTACATCCGTCGGGACTGAAAAGATATTCTCATCAGGAAATTCCTCTTGGATATCTAGTATTTAAGTATGAGGATTCTCTAAACGCGACAAATGATCAGCTACCTGATTTTCTGAACCTTTTCTATCTTTTATTTTGAGATCAAATTCTTGTAAAAGGAGTATTCATCTTAGCAATCTAGGTCTAGCGTCTTTCTTTGCTAATAGATACTTTAAGGCTGCATGATCAGTGAACACTGTAACTTTCGTTCCTATCAAATAAGAATGAAATTTGTCAAACGCAAAGACTACTGCCAATAACTCTTTATCGGTTGTTGCATAATTCATTTGAGCCTCATTGAGGGTTCTTCTAGTATAGTATATAGGTCTAAAGATATAGCATAATTCTCGGTTATTGCATAATTCATTTGAGCCTCATTCAAAATGCTCCTGCTATATCACTTGCATCACACATTATTTCAAATGGCCTGCAATTCTTTCAAGCATTTGGTCAATAAAAGGCAAAGGAAAATGATCTTTCCTCGTATCATCATTAAGTCATCTGTATTCAATATAGACTCTCCATCATGTGACTGTTCTTGTAGGTATGAGTTCCTTATTTTCATTTTTTATTAAGTTCATACCTCCTTTCTTTGGTAGTACATGTACAGGACTTACCCAAGGGCTATCAGATATTGGATAAATGATACATGCCGCTAGAAGTTTCACTACTTCTTTCTTCACGACTTCTTGCATTGCTGGGTTATGTCTCCTTTGGGGCTGTACTATTGGCTTGTAATTATCCTCCATAAGGATCCTATGCGTGCAAATAGTTGGACTGATTCCTTTGATGTAAGCTATAGTCCACCCTAAGGCTCTTTTGTGTTCTCTTAAAACTCCAATTAGTTTTATTTCATGTTCTGCAGTTAAAGAAAATGAAATAATTACCGAAAATAATTCAGGTTCAAGAAAAATATATTTCAAATGAGAAGGAAGAGTTTTGAGTTCAATTTTCGGTTGAACTTCTTCTGGTGAGATTTTCTCATTTTCTGAATCATTTTCTAGTGTTTCAGCTTCTTCTCTAATTATGGGACTTTCATCACTTGTAGTACCTGACTGTCACGACCCAAAATCCACTAGTCGTGATGGCACCTAACCCAACCCGCTAGGTAAGCCAACAAATATCTATCTGATTCCACTAATTTTACCAAGGCAACTAAACAAAAGTAATTATTCAAATCTTATACATTTTCCAAGGACTAGTAGTACAAATCATGAGCTTCTAAGAATAGAGTTTACAAATCAAAAATGAAATAAATACACGGTCTGTTTGAAAAGTACATAAACAACACAATTTAATCTAAGGTTACCCCGAATAACAGAGGCATCGACAACATGGATGAGGGTACATCTTCAAATCCAGCAACCATCGAACACAGCGACACTGCAGCAAATATCTACACACAATGTGCAAAAGTGTAGTATCAGTACAACCGACCCCGTGTACTGAGTAAGTAACAAACATACCCTTAGGTTGAAAGCAGTGACGAGTTATCACAAGGTCGGGTCTCATACCCGTATTTTACAACAGTTCACAACAGCATAGCACAAGAAGTAAAGGTGTATCTCAGAAGTAAAAGGGCTCAACCTATTCACAGTTTCAGAAAAATAGGCATGCTTTTCAAATATTTTATTAGAACTCAGTTCTTTTGCCGAAAATGCCAAAAATATAGGTAAGTTTGAAAAGTGTGATTTTTCTCAAAATCTTTTCAGCAATAAGTAAGAAGTTTCATTTTTCTTTCCTAATATCAAGAGAAAAAATACCTCTATATACCCACATACCAATATGTGTAAAAGTCATGAATGACGTGATACCATATAACATGAGGAAAAATGCATTTCTATGCATGTATTCCAAACGTGCATATCAAATGCGATGCAACTCAGTGATAAAACCATATGCAAGCTCTCAGAGCATCAATTCACTCAGTCCTCCCAATCACTCATGTACAGCCCCTCGGGCAAATATCACTCATATACAGCCCCTAGAGAAATCATCACTCAGTAGGTACCTGCACTCACTGGGGGTGTGTACAGACTTTGGAGGGGCTCCTTCATCCCAAGCGCTATATCAAGCCAATAATGGCATAAATCAACAAACATGTTGCGGCGTGCAGCCCGCTCCCAAAAATAAACATGTTGTGGCGTGCAGCCCGATCCTATAAATAAACATAACAATCAGTCCTTCTCCCTCACTCATAATATCCTCACAATCAAGCCCTCAGCCTCACTCATAAATAAACCTCACAATCAGGCCCTCGGCCTCACTCAGTCATTAATCTCTCCAGTCTCTCTCTCTCGGGCTCACAATGTCATGAAACTAGACCAAATATGATGATGTGATGTATCAATGAATAACAACAGAGACTGAGATATGATATGCATATGAGTGCGTATGACTGAGTATATAAAACAATGAAAGCATATAACTCCACAGCAAAAATGACCTCAGTGGGTTCAAACAGTATCGACATAAGTCTAAGCATGATATCTAGCATGATTGTCAGCTCAACTACTATATCACATGGTGGAGACACAGATAACAACAAAATAGGGCCACTATACAGTGCCATGGGAACCTCAGAGTCCAATTCACAGGGTGTATGCCCACATGCCTGTCACCTAGCATGTGCGTCACCTAAATACCAATCACATAACACATATTGCGGGATTTTATACCCTTAGCACTAAGTTTAGAAGAGTTACTTATCTCGAACGAGCCAATACCAATGCTTAGCAAGCCAAACGATGCTCCAAAGATGCCATCTCGCGCGTTCCGATCTCCAAACAGCTCGAAACTGACCAACAACAATTCAAATACATCAAATAATGCTAAAGGAACCAATCCCGATCATAAAAAATCGAATCTTGAATCAAAGCCCGAAATCGGCCCAAAAGCCCAAACCATGCCCGCACCTTGGAACCCAATAAAACTCAAAATATCTGATAACCCATTTAATTACGAGTGCAACCATAATAGTTTCACTCAAATCCGACTTCAAATGGGTGTTTAAAACTCAAAAATTTATATTATGAAACTTCAGGCCAAACCCTCAATTTCCCCCTTAGAAATCAGCAACCAAAAGCTAAAATTGAAGATAGATTCATGGAACATAATCAAAACCGAGCAGATAACACTTTACCCCAATCCTTGTGATGAAGATTGCTCCAAAAATCGCCTTAATCTGAGTCCCACGTCTCAAAATATGATAAAATAACAAAAGCCTCAACTTATAGCATTCTGCCCTGCAATTTCTGAATTTACGGAAAACTCGTCGCACTTGCGACCACCACATCTGCGGTCAGATCTTCGCTTTTGCGACCACACTCACCAGTCGACCCCCCCCCCTCGCACCTGCGGAACAATTTCCGTTCCTGCGCAGCTGCAGGTGCGATCTTTCCTTTGTATCTGGTATGATCTCCATCCATGACTTCTTGCACATCTGTGACACATGGCTTACACCTGCGGCCATCGTACCTGCGCAACACCAATCGCAAGTGCGGAACACCAGAACCAGCAACTGAAATACTGAAGAAATGATTTGAAATCAATCTAAAAGACGCCCGAGCCCCTAGGGACCCCGTCCAATCATACCCACAAGTCACATAACATAACACGGACCTACACGAGGATGCATAACACACATAACAACATCGACGCGATCAAACCCAATGAACTTTGAACCCAATTTTCCAAAACACGCGTCGAAACATATCAAACCATCCCCGAATGAACTCAAAATTTGTACACAAGTCCCAAATGACATGACGAAGCTATTCCAACTCCCGAAACCATAATTCGAATCTGATATCTTCAAAGTCAACTTTTGGTCAAACTTATGAACTTTCCAAGCTTTTAAATCTCCAATTTTTTCCAATTAGTGCCGAAACTTTCTAGAAATGTAACGACTCGACCGGTCATTTTGAGCATTTTACACTTTTCTCAATTATTTGAGGGTGTGAGTATCTCCATGTGATGTGTTAGGACTTACGTGAATTGTCAATTTTGGTTTTCAGGTTATTCGGGATTGATATGGAAGAGTGATTCACAGCTAGAAGCTTTAAATCTGAAAGGTTTAACCAAGAGCTAACTATTGAGTAATTTATCTTGGATTTGGATTTTTATGGTTCGCATAGCTTCGTTTGGTGATTTTGGACTTAGGGGTGCGTCCGAAATGTAATTTGGAGGTCTGTGGTAGAATTAGGCTTGAATTGGCGAAAGTTGGAAATTTGGCGATTTTGGTCGGCAGTGAAAATTTGGTATCAGGGTCGGAATGAATTTCCAGAAGTTGTACTAGGTTAATAGTGCCATTTTTGATGTGTGTGAAAAGTTTGAGGTCTTTCGGACGTGGTTTGGTAGGTTTCGGCGTCGTTTGTGAAATTTGGAAGTTTAGAAGTTCTTAGGCTTGAATCCAAGGGTAATTTGGTATTTTGATGTTGTTTTGAGTGATTCAAAGGTTCGACTAAGTTCGTATGGGGTTATATGACTTGTTGGCACGTTTGGTTGAGGCCCCGAGAGCTTCGGGTGTGTTTTGGGTGGTTGATGTGTGGCTAGAATTCGTGATTTTAAGCATTATATACCTCGCATTTTATGCGCTTTAAT
>ML359907.1:0-67503 GCA_005239505.1 Nicotiana paniculata | reverse complement strand
AGGAAAATAGATATAAACAACCCCATTTTTGATTTATTTCTCATTAAAATGGTTATCTCAAATACAGTGGAGTTCTCACACGAATCAGTAGATTGTTTTTTTTTTTTTAGTTCACCTTGTGTCTTTTAAATTTGCAAAAAATCAGTATATACATGTGCGTGAACTCTAAAACTTTAGATACATGAGATTAGTTCGTTAATAATTGTTAGAGATTACTGGTTCCAAACTTACTAAAATCGCATAAGGCAGAGTCCGTATTAGAAATCATCAAAATTCTGGAAAGAATAAAGTCATTCCAGCTTGTCCATAAGTATCGGACTTAGCAAACAACGTATTTAGATATCTGAATTTCATATATATATCTGAACAAGCGAAGGATATACTGATTCTCACGTTTGCCATCATGGGCTACAAACAAATTCTTTTCAGAATTAGCAGTTCTATCAAACGGAGAACTGATTAGGAAGGCCTAACGTGATAAACGAGGCTAGATGAGGCCATAGCCTATAAGATGCTCTTATAGAGAACAACGAATATCGTTTAGGAGATCTTCTAGGTAGAATGGATACCCTTAGTTCGAAACTTTGATAGAAAAATCAAATATTATACCGAAGCTACCTAACCAACATTCGGGAGCGACAACTCATGTCCCCGTCTTTAAAAATTATGATAAAAATCACAGGTTGTAATTACGGGTGCATTTCATGTGGCGTAATTATAATGTGTTTAAAAACAACAAGTGCACACCATCGTGACTTGTCCTAAGATAAATCCATAAATATCAAAAATTTATTTACATACTCCCATAAGCTAAAAATACCCCATTTTTAGACGAAAATCTCAAAAACCTAGAGAATAATCGAATATCGCCTCAAATAGGCATATTTAATCGACATGGCCATAGTCATATAATCTACACTCGGGTGTGGCAACTCATGTCCCCGACTCTAACTCAAAACATTAATTAAANAACCACGGAACTCGGGAATGCCTAACACCTTCTCCCGGGTTAACAGAATTCCTTACTCAGATCTCTGGCCACAGACAAATCAAAACAGAGTCAAAATATCCTCGGTTTGGGATTTCAATAAAATAAATGGTGTCCCGGAACACCGTAAAAATCCGGGTGGCGACTCTGAAACTAATAAATAAATCCCAAATCCGCATAATATCACTTAAATTGGAAAAATTCCCGTATCCAATCCCGTGTCGGAAAAGGAGGTGTGACAAGACCTACCGAGTCTAAATATCCGATTAGATTCCAAAATTGAGCACAAATCATTACTAAAATCCTTCAAATATACTTCTAATTAACGTAGTCAAACATCTCAAATTTCACATTGAAATTCCATGCTTTTACATAGAGATCCATGTAGATTCTTGAAATATAATTAAAAAAATAGGTAGAAATCACTTACCCTCTTTCCTTGTATGAAAATCCCCATAAACAATTGGCTCTCACAAAATCTAGGGTTCGAAATATGAAAGAATAAGCTAAAATCCCAAAATTCCAACTCTTAACCCAGCTATAGATGTCGCATTTGCGACCAAAAGTTTGCAACTGCAGGTGTTCGCAATTGCAACCACAAATTTTCAATTTCAGGGTTCAAAATTGTGGCCACATGTTCGCAATTGCGACCACAAGTTTGCAATTGCAACAAAAGGTTCGCAATTGTGATGAATCAACACCAACAATTCTAAACTCCACCGAAATAATCCAAAAATACCCCGAAACTCATCCGGAACCTCTCGAACATAAAACGTATATGCATATCAATAATAAAAGACGCTACAAATCTGCTTGCACACTAAAAAAACCAAATATAGGTTTTCTTGACTCGATTTTGACCATGGTCAAACTCCAAATCCTTAACTTAACTAGTCTCTCAAACAATGATCCAAAACACATCCTAGCCCCTTGGGATCCCCTCCAATCATATCAAAAAGTACAAATACTTTATTATAATTTGTCCAAAGTCTCAAAACATGAATAACAACAAATCTAATTCATCATTTAACTTTCAAATAATCAACTCCGCCTAATACGCCTGAATCACAATTAGACATTCGGGATGATAATCAAAATTTGCACACAAGTTTCCAAACCCAAATGAATCTATTCAAACTCTCAGGATACCAATCAAAGCCCAGTAGTACCAAAGTGAACTCCCTATCAAACTTACGAACTCTTTAAACCTTCAAATTGCCAACTATCGGCAAATAGAGCCAAAACATTCTAGAAACCTCCAAATCAAAATCCGAACATACCGCCAAATCCAAACAACCATAAAATCCTATTGTAACCCTCAAATCTTGATTTCGAGGTCATTTAGTTAAAAGTCAAACATTGGTCAACTCTTCCAACTTAAAGCTTCTAAATTAAGAATTACTTTATCAAATCAATCACGAACTTTCCAAAAATCAAAATCAACCAATATGCAGGTCATAATACATCATGTGAAGCTATGCGAAGTCTCAAAATACTAAACAGACTAACGCTCAAAATGACCAGTCGGATCGTTACACACACATCAACTCTAACGCTTATTTACTATCTTAATTAGCCTCCTCGATACGTAGAAACCATAGGCTATGAGATATTCCACTGACTATGCCGCTATCATTCCTGGATATTGAATCCCAGCACTTCTAGCCTTCTATCCAAGGTATGGACTATTCACATATTCTGCCTTTGAGTATCTCGTACGCTGTTCAGCTTTACCGTACTGACCTTAAAATCTCACATCGTATCTTCTATTTTTTTCATGACCTCCCTTCCACATAGGTATAATTGACATCCATAACTTGAAGCTCTATTATAATTCTCGCACCTCTGGTACATACACAATCTGGTGGGAGCTTCGTACTGACTTCTTATGGGGATGGTACTTCTTCTAACTAGCTTTCTTGTAGAGCCATTATTGATTATGATTGTTGTGTTATTTCTCTTGAACATCTAATATTAAGAGTGATTCTGTCATGTTCTCCAGCACAACTTCTTTAATTTTTCTAGGCCCAATAATCAAACTCCTAATTTATTTAGGTGGTGTAATTCTTTAGTTTCCTCTTCTTTCTGATCAACCTTTATGTAGGCTTAAGCTATCTTCTGATCTGCGGATCCTCGTATTAGTTATTACTTTAGCCTTTCATAGGCGCTGAGGGATATTCTAGATAAAATCCTTTAACAATTCAATCCTTCGTCTATGACCTGGTCTCAATTCTTTCTTTTAACGTATACCAAAATCTTCTACGGCTGTATATGCTACAGGTATAAAACTTCAAACTCTTAAATGCGTTCATAATGTAACTAACTCTAGATCGTTGGTCAAATAATTCATTTCGTTTCCTTCTCAGCTTTCTATAAACGTAAGCTATTTCTTTTCCTGGTCTTTCTTCCCCTTGTTGCGTGCATACTTGGCTTATCTTGGCGCTCACGAATACTAGAATCTCATGTAACCCATATGATCTCAAATATCCCTTACTTCCTGTTCATTAGTCACAATAGATTCCAATTTCTTATGGAGTGCATAAAATGTTGTAGTGAGACTGTTTTTACTTGACCATTTCTTCTTCAAGTTACCATGTTTAGGTTGAAGGAGTCATTAATATCAAGGCCTTCATGTTGCCTCCCCACCTCCTCCAGTCGAGATAAGTGGTCCGCCACTTGATTTTTACTGCCTTTATGGTCTTGGATTTCAAGATGGAACTCTTGAAATAAAATCACCCACAACATTAATCTCGCCTTTGAATCCTTTTTTCTCATTAAGTACCGAAGCGTCGCATGATCGGTGTGGACAATCACCTTTGTACCCATCAAGTACGGGCGAAACTTCTCCATAGAAAAGACAATAGCAAGGAGCTCTTTTTTGGTCACCGTGTAATTGACTTGGGAATCATTCATGGTCGTACTAGCATATTAGATTGGATGGAAGATTTTGTTGATATGTTTCCACAAAACTTCTTCGACCGCCACATCACTTGCGGCACACATGAGCTCAAAAAGAAAGCTCCAACCCGGTGCGGTGATTATAGGAGTAGTAGTCAATTTGAAAAGAGCAATTTGAATGCCTTCATGCAATCCTCGTTGAAATGGAATTTGGCATCCTTCTCAAAAATCTTACACAAGGGGTTCACCACTTTGAAAAAATCCTTGATTAAACGGCGATAGAACCCTGCATGACCCAAAAAGCTCCTCACTCCCTTCACGGATGTAGGGATGGGAATTTAGAAATCACCTCTATTTTGACCTTATTGACCTCAATACCATGCTTTGAAATTTTGTGGCCGAGGATAATGCCTTCCTCAACCATGAAGTGACATTTCTCCCAATTCAATACCAAGTTTGTCTCTTTACATCGTGCCAAGACCTTATCCAAATTTTTTAAGAAATAATCAAAGGAATTCCCGACCACCGAAATGTCATCCATGAAGACCTCAGGAAAATCCTCCACCATGTCGGTGAAGATACCTATCATAAACCGTTGAAAAGTCACATGTGCATTGCATAACCCAATAGCATCCGCGAGAATGTGAAAGTACCATAGGGAAATGTGAAAGTAGTCTTATCTTGGTCCTCCGGAGCAATAAGGATTTGATTGTAGCCGGAATATCCATCAAGGAAACAATAGAAAGCATGGCCAGCCAACCTATCAAGCATTTGATCAAAGAAGGGAAGTAGGAAATGATACTTCCTTGTTACTTTGTTGAGCTTGCAGTAGTCCATACACACTCTCCTCCCGGTCACTGATCTTGTAGGGATTAACTCGTTCTTGTCATTGGTGACTACATTCATGCCCCCTTTATCTGGGACACATTGCACCGGAGAGGTCCACGAGCTATCAGAAATGGGCTAAACAACCACGGCATCCAACCACTTTAAGATCTCCTTCTTGACCACCTCTTACATTGCTTCATTTAGTCTTCTTTGATGTTCGACGGAGGGTTTGGAATCCTTTTCCAAAATAATCTTGTGCATGCAAAAGGTGTGGCTTATACCCCGAATATCCACCAATGTCCATCCGATAACTATCTTTCTCTTTCGTAGCACTGCCAAAGTAGAGTCTAACTGCACGTTAGTCAACCAAGAATAAAGAATAACCGGTAAAGTAGAACAAGGGCCAGGGAATTCATACCTGAGATGAGAAGGCAGTGGCTTTAGTTCTAAAATGGGAGGCTCCTCGATTGAGGGCTTTGTTGGAGGAGTCTTCCGGTTTTCAAGATCTAAGGACAGTTTGTGGGGTTCATAAGTGTACGACCCCACTAATGCATTCACACATTCCACATAGCCATCCTTCTCATCATGATCATGATTAAGCAATATGGCCTCCAAAGTTTCATTAACATTCATCATGGCACGAGCATCATCAACAATAACCTCGGTCACTAAGTCCACAAATGAACATACTTCATTGCTATTAGGTTGCCTCATAGATTTTCACACATATAAAACCACATTTTCATCACCCACCCGGAAGGTGATCTCACCGACTTCAACATCAACAAGCACCTTCCCCGTAGCAAGTAAAGGTCTCCTTAAAATAATAGGCACCTCATAGTCTATTTCATAATGAAGAATCACAAAGTATGCCGGGAGGATGAACTTATCAACACTGACCAACACATCATCAATAATACCCAATGGTCACTTCATAGTACGATCCACCATTTGTAGCCGCATAGAAGTAAGTCTTGGTTTCCCAATCCCCAACGTTTTGAAAACCAAGTAGGGAATTAAGTTGGTACTCGCCCCTAGATCACAAAGAGCTCTGGAAAAGTCGGCGATTCCAATGGTACAAGGGATTATGAAAGCGTCGGGATCTTCCAATTTAGGAGCCATTGAGTTCACAATTGCACTCACTTGATGTGTCATATTTATAGTATCACAATTCATCGACCCCTTCTTTGTCACCAAAGCCTTCATGAACTTTGCATATCCAGGTATTTTCTCCCAAGCCTCAACCAATGGAACATTAATAGATAGACTTTTCATCGTGTCAATGAACTTTTTGAATTGGTTCTCGCCAATTTTCTTAGAAAGCCTTTGAGGGTATAGAGGAGGAGACCTTGGCATTGGTTCTTTAGCCTTTGGGACTAGCGGTTCCGGTATGTCAATATGTGTTTCCTAGACAGGTTCACTTCCTGTTGAGTCTCCTCCATATTTTCATCAATATTAATTCTTAGTTCGTCATTTTCTTGCACCACATTGTTTGGAGTCTCATCTTCTTGAATCACTTGTTCATCATCCACAATTCTTCATTGACTTGAGGTGGTTGTATCCCCACCCTTTCCACTCCTTGTAGTCACGGACATGGCATGTCTCGTGTTGTTCCCATCTTTCAGGTTACTTGGTAGTGCTCCCTTAGTACGAGTGTTCAAAGCTTATGAGAGTTGCCCCAATTGAACTTCTAAATTGAGAATTGAAGTGTTGTGAGAGGCTAGTTGCGCATCAGAGTCGGCATTCTTCTCCATCATTTTCTTGAACATGTTCTCAATTCGCCCCATCTCATTTTGGAAGAGTTAGCACCATGGGAAGGATAAGGAGGCGGGTTGCTTGGTTGTAGATACATCATAGGCTTTTGAAAGCTCGTCTCTTGATTCCCTTGGTTATTGTTCCAACCCCCTTGGTTGTTGCCTCCCCAATATCCTTGATTATTTCCACTCCAACTGTCTTGGTTGTTTTGACCACTCCAATTACCTTGATTTCTTTGATTTCTTTGATTGTTCCAATTACCTTGGTTGTTACCACCACTCCAGTTTCCTTAGCTGTTTGAGTTCTAATTCCCTTGATTACCTTGAGATCGCCATTGTTGTTCATTCAGAACTTGAGAGTTGTTTCTTTGCCCTTGGAAGTTGTTCCCATATTGCACTTCATCCTCTTGTTCATTATAGGATTCATCTTGGACAAACCCGCTATATTCTTGCACATATTATTCCGCACGGTTTTGCACTTGTTGACCCTTTTTCCTTTGCTTTTTCACCATCATATTTACACCTTCCATTGTATTTACCTGCTTAGGACCTTGAACTTGTTGAAGTTGAGATTTTGCTAATTGATTCATTGTGGTGGTCAACCCAGCAATTGCTTGCCCATGATAATGCAATTATTTATGTAGGTGAATCATATTTGGATCACCTTGAGGAACATTTTCTCTACTTTGCCATGTCGATGAAGTATCCTTCATTTCATCTAAGATATCACAAGCTTCGACATATGGTGTTGTCATGAAATTTCCACCGGCAAGTTGGTTGACCACGCATTGATTGGTAGTATTGATCCCCCTTATAGAAAGTTTGTTGAATAATAGCCTCTGTCATGTCATTGTTTGGGCACTCTTTCACCATAATACGGTACCTCACCCATATCCCATGCAAAGGCTCATTGGGTTCTTGCTTGAATGGTAGAATCTTGTCTCTAAGAGTAGCCATATGCCCGGGAGAACTTGGCAATGAATTTCTCCGCCAAGTCATCTCATGTATGAATAGAATGGTTCTAACCATTCCAAGTCTTTCCCCATAGAGAGAAGGGAAAAAACATCAACCTTAGAGCATCCTCGGAGACGTTGGTCTGTTTACTCCCCCAGCGAGTGTCCACAAACCCCTTCAAGTATTTGTATGCATTTTGACTCGGATCCCCGGTGAAAAATCGTCGTTGATCTAGCAATGTGAGCATAACATTAGTGATTGAAAGTTGCCAGCCCTAATGCGTGGCAGGACTATGGCACTTGCATATCCTTAGTTTGGCAACACCCGGTGTGAATCCTCTCTTGGTGGAGGTGGGGGAGGAACGCAAAAATTGTCTTCAGGTGGGGGGCCTCGTTTATTTTCTTTAGGTTCAAGAGGAACCACTTTAACTTGGCCATCCTCCCCGTCATTTCCCAATGACAAGTTTTCGAGAGGATCATTGTTGTTGAGAGCCATTATTGTACCTACAATTATTTCACCAAAAATATTAGTAACACGAAATGAAAGGAAGACAAGTCACACACAAAACTAAATATATGGATAAATCCATTTTTAGCTCCCCGGCAACGGCACCAAAAATTGATCTCGCCCAAATCACACCTCAGATTGGGGTTGTGAAGCGGTCGATTGCAATAATAAATACCCAACTGGGAGTCGGGATAGAATCCACTCGGAGCGTGGATGGGATTAGGTATATATTCGAGCTAAGCACGTAAAGTGTCTAAGATTCACTTTCACAATTGTTTTTGAATATACTTCTAAATTATGCTACGATTTGCAAATGTAAAAATACAAAACTAAGAAATGATATTTTTGTTGTCGTTTTTCAAGTATGTAAAATATCTAGGGTTTTGACTTCCACCTAGGTGTTTTCCTAACGGGTTGTGGGATTTAGAGCGAGTTTCATTAGTCGGGATGTATTATAGCAATCAACATGCAATTACCCATTCAATACCTCTCGGTAAGAGAGTGGTTTTGCCCAATTTGGCTTTGTCAAGTCCAAATGGGTAATGCAAAAAATAGTTGATAGATGCTCAAGTCGGGTTTTACTATCTCTATATTCAACCCTTTAATTGGGACTCTCAATCTCTTGAGTTCATCCCAATTTTGTGTTAGCCAAGTTTTCCTAGACTTAGTCTCTCTTTCTGAAGTAGAGACTAAGTCAAATAGGCTTGAATCAATGTTTGCAACCATTAATCTTACAATTTTAGTAAGAACTAGGCTAAATATTACACAAACAACCATAAACAAACCCTAAAACAAACACCCATTAGGTACCCAAACTAGGGTTACGTCACGACCCTAGCTAGAAATGTTGCTACTCATAGTGGGTGATGAAGAAATTAAAGAAGAAAAGATGATTAAACCCATATTAAATAATAAAGAAATGAAAATCTAGTGTTAAATCAACAATATATGATAATGTTTCCTAAAACAGTAAATAAAAAAAGCTACAAACTTTCAGGTGTTCAAAACAGAACCTAATTTCATCAAAAAAGTCTATTTATACACAGTTGAAATTTTTCGAAAAAAATTGCCCTTTCGGAGGTTCTGCGGCCGCATAATTATTTGTGCGGTCCGCACTTTGATGTAGCTCTTGACAAGAGTAGCTTCTACGGACGTGTAATTCTGAACTGCGGCCGCACTTCAAGAGTTCTGGGGATCGCACAATTCTGGGTGCGGCCGCACATTTGATTTCTGCAGCCGCACAATTATAGTTCGTTCGCAGATCTTGATTGTCTTGAATTACAAACTCTCTAAACCTTGACTTCTACGGCTGCACAATTATTGTGCGGTCCGCACTTTGCACATTTCTTCTTGTTCTGCGGCCGCAGACAGAATTCTGCGATCCGCACTTTAGCCTTTTTGCTTGATTTTTCTCCTTGTTCAAGATCACTCCTTCTTGAGTTGAATTTCATCATTTGGCTCATCTTCCAATATTCTACAAGCATATTTCATCAGTTTTCTGGAATACCTTTAAGCATTTTTTAACTAAAACGAAAGTCAAAAGGCATAAATAAGTAGTCAAAATCCCCACTTATCAGTACTTCAGGTGACGCTACTGCAACAAAATGGCTGGTTAGGTTAAGGAAACGGTTCCATGAACATGTCTTCTAGACAAGAGAAACTTCATAATTTGTAGCAGAAGGTTTCTGACAGTTACAATCCCAAAAATAAGAAAAGTGCTAGTGGAAATATCCTCAACCTTAGAGCATATACGGATATAATGGTTTGGCGATATTTCTAACTAATACAAGGTTTTCCCCCGTAGAGAGAAAGGAAATATCCTCAACCTTAGAGCATCATCGGAGACGTTGGTCTATTTACTCAGTGTCCACAAACCCCTTCAAGTGTTTGTATGCATTTTGGCTCGGAGCCCTGGTGAAGAATCCCCGTTGCTCTAGCAATGTGAGCATAACATTGGTGATTTGGAAGTTTCCCTCCCTAATGCAGGACAGTACTATGGCACTTGCATATCTTTCATTTGGCAACACCCAGTGTGGAGCCGTTCTTGGTGGAGGTGGGGGAGGGACGGGAAAATTGTTATGAGGCGGTCGGCCTCGTCTATTTGCTTGAGGTTCAAGAGCCTCATCAACTTGTTCATCGTCCGCATCCTCCCCCAAAGGCAAGTTTCCGAGAGGATCATTGTTGAGAGCCATTTTTGTACCTACAATTATTTCACAAAAAGGTTAGTCACCCGAAAGGAAAAGAAGATAACTTACATACAAAACCAACTGTATAGCTAAATCCGTTTTTAGCTCCCCGGCAACGGCGTCAAAAATTGAAGTCGCCCAAGTTCACACCACAGTTTAGGGTTGTGAAGCGGTCGATACAATTATAATTACCCAACTGGGAGTCAAGATCGATTCCTTGGGGAGCGTAGATGGGATTAGGATATATTCAGACTAAAAGTATAACATATCTAAGATGCACTTTCACATACTTTGTTGTTTAGTCTACTTCTAAATTAAGCTACCATTTGCAAATGTAAAGCTAGAGAATGATATTTTTGGTGTTTTTTTCAAGTTTATAAAAGATCTAGGGTTGTTACTTCAACCTAGGTGTTTGCCTAACGGGTTGTGGGCTTTAAAGCGGATTTCATTGGTCGGGATGTAATATAGCAATCAACACGAAATTACCCACTCAATACCTCTCGGTAATAGAGTGGTTTTGCCTAATTTGGCTTTCTCAAGTCCAAATGGGTAATTCACAAAAAAGTTGATAGATTCTCAAGTCGGGTTTTACTATCTCTAGATTCAACCATTTAATTGGGACTATCAATTTCTTGAGTTCATCCCAATTTCTTGTTAGCCAAGTTTTGCTAGACTCAATCTCTCTTTCTCAAGTAGAGACTAAGTCAAATAGGCTTGAATCAATATTTACAACCATTAATTCTACAATTAAAGCAAGAACTAGGCTAAATATTACACACCCAACCATAAACAAGCCCTAAATCAAATACCCATTAGGCACTCACACTAGGGTTGGGTCACAACCTAGCTAGAAATTAAGATACTCATAAATAAAAATGAAGAATTCAAGAAGAAAAGATGATTAAACTCATTAAACGATAAAGAGATGAAATTCAATGTAAAATAGATAAGCTATCATAAAATTTTCTAAAGCAGTAAATAAAAACGGCTCTCAACTTTCAGATGTTCAAACCTAACCTAATTTTGTCAAAAAAGACTATTTATACACAAATGAAATTTTTGGACAAAATTACCCTTTCGAAGGTTCTGCAGCCGTACAATTCTGTATGCGGTCCGCACTTTGATGCAGATCTTGACAGGGAGGACTTCTGCGACCGCACAATTCTGGATTCTGGCCGCACTTCTTAAATTCTGCGGACCGCACATTTCTGAGTGCGGTCGCACAGTTATAGCGCGGTCAGCACTTCTTGATGGACTCAAAATTGGAATCTCTGATCTTCAACTTCTGCGGCCGCACAATTATTGTACGGTCCACACTTATGCAAAGCTTTTCTGACAGAGGTCTTTTATGATCTGCGACCGCAGACAGAATTCTACGGTCCGCACTTTGCCCTTTTTGCTTGGTTTTTGTCCTTGTCCAAAAATACTCCTTCTTGAGTTGAATTTCATTACTTTGGCTCATTTTCCAATACTCCTGCAAGAAAGCATATTTTATCATTTTTCGGGTATACCTTTAAACATTTATTAGCTTAAATGAAAGTAAAAAGGGTGCAAATAAGTAGTCAAAATCCCTACTTATCATATATTCAAACATATTGTATTTTTTTTCATACCAATGATGTAAATCTTAATCGTAGGCTCATGATTTATATTACTAATCCTTAGGATAATTTATGCATTTTTCCATCTTATTATTTGTTTATTGATGATCATTTATTCGTGTTGTGTTATTTATTATTTGGCTTACTCAGTATGTTGGGTGGTAGGTTCTATCACGACTACGTGAGATTTTAGATTGTGAAATTGGTGCATCCCAATGTGACCTCTTAGGATTATGCATGAACAAACTTAGTGTTTATACTACAAAACCATGTCTCTAGTGTGGTGATTGTCAAATATAGCAATCTTCTTGTAAATCTCTAATAAACTGTGATATATCTGCCAAAGGTTCATCATCTGTGATTCCTATGTGTTCATATTGAGTTGTGGTAAACTTCTGGTTTATATATACATAGGTATTGAAACTGGCTTACATCATCCTATACCCAAATCTGAAATTAACGGTAAGGAATATTTCATCTGATTCAACAATATTCCTTTCTTGGATCTCAGAACTTCTTTCCCAAACTCCCCTACCTAGGTCATTAACTTTGAACTTCTGGTGTAAGACCTTCTTTGTTTCCTCAATTAGGCTATTGTCGCTTCCTGTGATGAACAAATCATCAACATATACGAATAATATGACTATGCCATCACCAATCTTCTTGGTGAATATTGAATATTCACATAGGCTTTAACGGTATCATGCATCTGTCAATGCTTCACACAATTTAAGTCCATACACGGACTTCATCAGTTTTCATTCCATTGTTTCTCCTTGTCTTCTAAAACCATGAGGCATTTTCATATACACTTGTTCAAATAAATCCTTTTGCAAAAAGGCGTTATACACATCCATTTGAGATATGTTCTAGCCTTTAGATATTGCTACAACAATAATTGATCTAAATGTTACCATCTTTGTGAATGTAGAGAACGTTGCATGGTAATCTAGCCCTTCTTTTTGGCTATATCCCTTTGCAACAAGCCTTACTTTGAATCTTTTTGTGTCACCATCTGCCTTGTACTTTATTTTTTCCTACTTTGAACTAATTACATATTTTCCTTTTGAAAGATCAACTATATCTACCATGTATTGTTATCTTCAAGTGCCTCGATCTTCTGCTTCAATGGCCTCCACCCATCTACCTTTTTTTGAAACTTCTTGAAAAATTTGTGGTTATGTAATTACTGATATTTTTGCCAAAAAACTTTTGTATTTTGCAGAGAGATTATGATAAGATAGATAATTAGATAACGAATACAAGATATTGTTGTTTTCTTTTTTCTTTGTTGCATAATCTTGAAGCCATTCATATTCACTCTTCCAAATCTTCTCAATGTATAACCATTTGTCTCTTCATCATTTCCAATTGGATCACTGAATACTTAGCATGAAATTACAAGGCTCTAGCTACCTCCAAAATATTTTTTGTGTTATCTTTCTACTATGCCATGTTGTTGTGGTGTGTAAATACCAACTACTTTGGTGAATTATGCTAGTAGATGAAAGAAATTCATACAGTGGGTATTAAAAAATTATGCAGCATTGTATGTTCTAATGATTTTCAATACCGCAGCAAATTGAGTTTTGATCAAAGAAATAAAATTCTTCAAAACCACAACAACGTCATTCTTAAATTACATTGAGTATAACCATGTTAGTCTGTTATGATTATCAATAATAGTGAAAAAAAATATTTTCTACCATGGGTACAACATATAGGGACCCCAAACATCTATATGTATCATTTTCAATAG
The DNA here is from genome assembly GCA_005239505.1 of Nicotiana paniculata. NCBI lineage: Eukaryota > Viridiplantae > Streptophyta > Magnoliopsida > Solanales > Solanaceae > Nicotiana > Nicotiana paniculata. The sequence goes on along the minus strand of ML359907.1, from coordinate 54,028 downwards.
CTTCTCACTTATAGTAAAGCTAGTTGAAAATATATATATATATATATATATATATATATATATATATATATATATATATATATATATATATCTACTTATTTTGTAAAAACAACATATTCTTTATAATATGAAATAAATCATGACCCAGTCTCTGGTGCCAACGATTGTTATCTATTGTAATGTGTACTACTGCAGTACTGTAGGAGCTATTCACACCTCCTCTCTCTCTTTCTCTACCAATCTCCAGCATCCAGCCATTGTAAAGATCCTGAAATATATAAAAATTAGGGAAGAAATTGCAGATTACGTAGGGGACTTGGTCAATTTGGATACAGATAGCAGATTTTATTTATAATTTGGATCACATTAGCAGCACTATCCATCACTAGAGTTTTCTGCTTCGGATCAGTATTTCCAGTCAAAGTGTTGGTGTAACAATCCTCAAGTCTGTAGAAGTTTCAAAACCCCCTAAATATACAATATAAATTTATTTATTTTTATCTTAAATTATACTACTATTACGAATTTAAACTCTTATAATTGATTTTTGAGTTATCTCTTTAGTTATAAGGAATTGAATATACAATTAGGGAAAATATTAATAATTTTAATATTAGTAATATTTAAAAAGTGGTATCATTAATTATTAGTTAAGGCAATACAAAGCAAAAAGATAAAATAATTAAAAAAGGAAAAAAAAAAACAAGAGAAAAACCTGTTAAGCCAAAGAGTCACGTGACTCAAATTAAAAGGCTCAGGGAAAACAAAAAGAGGGCTTACCCCTTGGATATCATAACAGTGAAATAGACACACGCATGGAGGCGACAATTTCACAAATTCTTTTTTAGGGTTCTTCACAACTCAATTATTTTTCTTACTTAGGTATATAAAATTCCCTATTCTCAATTACCCTACAGTAGTAATAGGTAAGAGTTGAGTAGTTAATTCCCTTATTTCTCTATATCAACAATAAATTTCATGTTTAGGTGTGAAACTTTAAAATTGATTAAAATGCATTAGTTATTGTAGAATCAGTTGTTTGACTGGTGTCAATTGGATTGGGGCCTACGTATTGGCTCGAGAAGTTTTGAGGTGAGTTGATATAACCTTTTACTAAAGTGGTTTAACTCACAAAAGCACACATACAAAGTGTTTGATGAATTCCTTTAAGAGAATTTATATGTACTTAATTGGTGGTTCAGAATTCCAGCGACATTCTGCTCACCGTTGTTCAATTTTTTTAAATTCTCTTAGGAGTATTAGTTATGTGGAAAATCCAGTCAACAAAATTAGCTGTAGTTCATATCAATAAATTCATGAAGGAAGCCTGGGACTTGCCCTTAAATGCATGGGTTTCCGTGAGTTGTATGGACCTTAGATTTGGCACCAAACATAGAAGCCATTAACAATAATTTAAAATGGAGATCGACTTCAATGTCTTCTGGCCTTATGAGTTTGGTGGCTGATGCAACTTGACGCATCATTAGTTTGGCACTTGCAATAAGAGACGAATTTAAGATTTTAATTTGTTTGTTTCAGAATTGAGATTACAACAAATTATTGGTTCGTATATCTATTAGCTTAGAATTATTTTCTAGCTAAATTTAGATGATTATTTTGATATATGTGCATAAATTTTTAGATTTCTGTGTTATTTCTATATGCCATTTTCTTGTTGAAAATTCATGAAGAAGCTAATTTTGAATGTTTATTTCATTATTATTCCATACCTTACCTTTAAGGATTCTAGAATAAGTATGTTGATAGATTTAGACTTGAAAAGTCACAAGAACAAGTTTTAGAAAGAAAAGGTTTTTGGGGGTGTCCTTTATTCTGAGAAGGGGTCATCATCCAGGCCGAGGGTCTTGACCAAGTCGTTGACTTCCTGAAACTACTTGTGCCAAAGTAGGGAGCACACGAGCCGAGGGTCTCGTTGCTGAGAATTCACTTAGCCAGGCTAAGGTATGATACATGAGCGTTGAGAACCATGAAGCGAGTGGCACCTCGTGGATTGGGCCTATTCGATTAGGTTGGGATCGAATCCGTGCCGATCACACGGTGACTAAGACAGAAATAGGTCAGGATTGTTGGAACTCCCAAAGTATAAAATGAAGTATTTATTTTTATTTAGAAAGAAAAAGAAAAGAATTTCTTTTAGAATATTCATAAACTGTTATTATGCAATTATTTTAGAATTGTTCTTATAAGCTTTATGTTTTACATGCATTTAGAACCTTTGCTCATAATGTATATATTATTAATGTTTCGTCCCTGTCGTTGAGACTCACTGAGTACAATGGATGGTACTGACGTTCTCTTTTGGGAACCTATGTTGGTCTGCGGTATAACGTAGGGACCGGTTTTGCAGGCGAACAGGCTACGGGTTAGGACTTCTCTCTCCTCCAGTGCTATTGGTGAGCTCCACTTTTGTTCGTGGAGTATTCCTTAAAGTCATATTTATCTAGTTTTGTTTACTTAGAGAACTGGCCAGGAAATTTCATGTCCTGAGCGGTGCGTCAGTTTATCAGTAGAGGCTTCCTAGACATAGTCGTGAGGTTAAGATTTAGATGTTTTTGATAATAACTTAGCAGTATTTCAGTGTTTTCTACGAATAAAGTTTTGAAGTTGGTTTATTTTAGATATTTAAAATTACTTAAAAGTATTCAGTTATAGTATTGCCTTATTGCATATAAATTTTGAGGTTATAATATATTCGATAAATGCAGATGGTTCGCTCGGTCATGTTTAGTGATCGGGTGCCAGTCTCGGCTTGTTAAGAAAAATGGGTCCTGACAAACTTGGTATCAGAGCCTCAGGTTTATGGAGTCCTTGGGGTCTATGAAGCCGTGTTAGTAGAGTCTTGTTTATGGGTACGAAGCGCGCTATACTTATAAACAAGAGGCTAAAATCATTTAGGGAAAGTCTCATTTTTTCATACTTTAGATCGTGCAGTAGATCCTACCTCTAAGAAATTATCTAATATATTTGTTTCTCCAAAACTCGCAGAAATGGCTCGTACTCGGCACTCTGACGCCGACATTCAGGATGCTGCTCAAGAAACTATTGCTACTATTGTGGCTCAAGGAAGAACAAAAAGGGCTTCAACTCAGAAAAGGAAGGGTAAATCCACAAAGGGGGTTCAAGTACCCCGGGTTAAATAGGAAGAAGGGGTAGAGCATGATGATCTAGTACCTCAGGATCTAGTGCCACCCCCAACAGCAGCTCCGGCTCAGACAACTATATCTCCAGAGGTGGGTCAGATGTTTAATGCAGTCAACAGCGCTATGGAGATGTTTAAAGCCTTCATGGAAAACCAGAACGAGAGAAGAGATGATATTCCACCTCAATCAAATAGACAGAACAATTCTGAGTCCTCAAGAGTGAATGATTTTCGAAGTTGAGTCCTCCAGTGTTCCATGGTTCTACAGTTGATGAAGATCCAATATTGTGGTTGGAGGGTGTCAAGAAAGCCCTCCGAGCGATGAAAGCATTTGGTGATGAAGATGTGGAACTGGCTGCTTACCAGCTTAGAGATGTGGTTGGCGACTGGTTTGAGATGTGGGAAAAGGAAAGAGATGAAGATGATGGTCCACCTACTTGGGAAGAATTTAAAGGGGCCTTCATGGCTAACTTTATCCCAGAAGAGGATAGGGAAGCTAAGGCTACAGAGTTCGAACAGCTCAAACAAGGGAATTAAAGTGTGCAAGAATACTACGTGGAATTCATAAGGTTGGCTAAGCATGCTCCTCACATGGTTCAAACAGAAAAAGCAAAGATTCGCAGGTTTGTTGGCAGTTTGGCTTATCACATTAAGGATACGACATCAGCTGTAGCGGTAGGGATGACAACCTTCTCCTCTGTTGTGGGATTATCCAAGCACTTAGAAAAATTTAGACAACAAAAGAGAGAAGAAAAAGAGCATAACAAGAAAGCCCGGACAGCGGGCAGGTTTAATGGTACATCCAGCGGAGGCAGAAGGGATTCCTCTGATAAGGAGTCATTAGCACCAGCTCAGTTCAGTCATCAGTCAGGTGGTGGGTCTTCCTTCAGACGTACTCTGAGTTATGAAAACCAGTCTCGTCAGAATCATAATTTCAGGACATCATCCTCACATAGCCAGAGTCATGCTGAGCAACATTCACACCAACAAGGTCTTTGTGGAACCTGTAAGCGGCAACATTCAGGTCAGTGCAAGTTCAGGTTTCATGGTTGCTATCATTATGGAGACATTAGTCATATAAAGGCCAACTGCCCAAAGTTGCAACGTAATTTCAGTGGTGGATCAACTCGTCCTTCTAGTTCCTCAGCTAATGCAGTTGCACCACCTCAGGCTCGTGGTTCTCATAATCAGACCGGGCATGGGGCAGGCAGAGGTCAAGATCGAGTTACTCAGGGAGGGGGACAACCCCGTTTGTTTGCTACACTTGATCGTTAGAGTGCAGAGGCATCTGCAGAAGTTATTACAAGTATAATTTTAGTTTGCTCACATAATGCTTATGCAATAATGGATCCAGGTTCAACATTTTAATATGTGACTCCATACTTTGCAATTAACCTCGGGCTAGAACCTGAACAAGTTAGTGAGCCATTCCTAGTATCTACTCCAGTTGGTGAGTCAGTGAAAGTCACGAGATTCTATAGAGGTTGTATAGTTTCAGTCCAAGGTCGCAACAGCAAGGCCGATCTCATAGAATTAGAAATGGTGGATTTCGGTGTGATTATGGGTATGGATTGGTTGTCTTCCTGCTATGCCACGTTAGATTGCCATGCTAAGATAGTCAGGTTCCAGTTTCCAAATGAAGAAGTCTTAGAGTGGAAGGGTAGTTCAGCATCGCTTGTAGGTAAGTTTATTTCTTACCTTAAGTCACAACGAATGATCGGTAAGGGGTGTCTCACATATTTGGCTCACATCATTAATCCAGAATCAGAACTACCAGCTCTTCAATCTATGCTAGTTGTTAGAGAATTTCCAGAAGTTTTCCCAAATGACCTTCCCGGGCTTCCTCCTGAAAGAATCATAGACTTTGGCATTGATCTCATGTCAAGCACTCAGCCCATATCTATACCTCCTTATAGGATGGATCCAGTAGAACTTAATGAGTTGAGAGAACAGTTGAAAGACCTTCTTGACAAGGGCTTCATCAGGCCGAGTGTTTCACCTTAGGGTGCCTCGGTCCTGTTTTTCAAGAAGAAAGATAGGTCTCTCAGAATGTGCGTCGACTATCGGCAGTTGAATAAAGTTACCATTAAAAACAAGTACCCACTTCCAAGAATTGATGATTTATTTGATCAACTTCAGGGTGCAAAGTACTTTTCAAAAATAGACTTGAGGTCGGGGCACCATAAGTTAAGAATCGAGAAGAAGATATATCTAAAACAGCCTTTAGAACTCGCTACGGGCACTATGAATTTCTAGTAATGTCCTTCGAGTTGACAAATGCTCCAGCTGCATTCATGGACCTCATGAACTGATTTTTTAAGCCATTCCTTGATACCCTTATTATCGTGTTTATAGATGATATTTTGGTATACTCTAAGAGCAAAGATGAGCATGCAGAACACCTCAGAATAGCCTTGCAGGCCTTGAAGAAGTATGAGCTTTATGCCAAATTTTCAAAATATGAGTTCTGGTTGCAATCAGTGGCATTCTTAGGCCACGTGGTATCTAGTGAAGGCATAACAGCCGACCCTCAAAAGACAGAAGCAGTCAAGAACTGGCCTAGGCCGACAACACCAACAGAAATCAGGAGTTTCTTGGGGTTAGCTGGCTACTATAGAAGGTTTGTAGAGGGGTTCTCCTCACTTGCAGCTCCATTAACTAAGTTGACTCAGAAAGCAGTTAAGTTTCAGTGGTTAGACGCTTGTGAGCAGAATTTTCAAGAATTAAAGAAAAGGTTGACCACTACACCTGTTTTAACCTTGCCGACATGTTCGGGTGGTTCACAGTGTATTGTGATGACTCTAGAGTGGGTCTCGGTTGTGTTCTTATGCAAAATGGAAAAGTTATTGCTTATGCTTCCAGGCAGTTAAAGAATCATGAAAAGAATTACCCCACACACGACTTGGAGCTTGCAGCAATGGTGTTTGCATTAAAGATATGGCGACACTACCTTTATGGTGAGCATTCTGAAGTGTTTACAGATCATAAAATTCTCCAGTACATTTTCAAGCAAAAAGAATTAAATTTGAGACAGAGAAGGTGGCTCGAGCTATTGAAGGGTTATGACATCAATATCCTTTATCACCCGGGCAAAGCTAATGTGGTAGTAGATGCACTTAGTAGGAAGTCAATGGGTGTCTTGGCCCATCTTGCAGTACAAAGGCGAACTTTGTGTCAAGAAATTCAAAAACTGGCAAATGGTGGAATTAGATTGAATGAGACCGAAGAAGGAGGTATAATTGCTTATGCCTTAGTGCAATCCTCCCTTGTTGTGCATGTTCAGTCTAAGCAAGACGAAGATCTGTACTTAGTGAAGTTAAAAGAAGGAGTTAGAAACAAAGAAATCACTGCTTTCACCCTAGGAATTGATGGAGTTTTGAAGTTGAATGATAGGTTATGTGTGCCTGATGTAGATGGGCTTAGGAACTCCATAATGGAAGAAGCCCATAGTTCGAGGTACTCTATCCACCCAGGTGCTCCCAAAATGTATCTGGATTTGAAAGAGTTGTATTGGTGAAAAGGCATGAAGAAGCAAGTAGCAGATCATGTGCCTAAATGTTTGAATTGCCAGCAAGTCAAAGCCAAGCATCAGAGGCCTGGTGGCCTAGCTCAAGATATAGAGATACCAAAGTGGAAGTGGGAGATGATTAATATGGATTTCGTAGTAGGTCTACCTCGCACATACCGTAAGCATGATTCAATTTGGGTTATTGCATACCGACTGACAAAGGTAGTGCATTTCCTACAATTAAAGACGACAGATTCAGCAGAGCAATATGCGCAGTTGTACATCAAAGAAATAGTCTGATTGCATGGTACTCCAGTTTCAATCTGACAGAGGCCCTCAGTTCACGTCACATTCTTGGTGGGCATTTCAGAAAAGATTAGGTACCAAGGTCAATCTGAGCACCACTTTCCATCCACAGATTGATGGTCAGGCAGAAAGGACCATTCAGACACTCGAAGATATGTTGCGTGCATGCGTTATAGATTTTGGAGGAAATTGAGATGACCACTTGCCACTTATAGAATTTGCTTACACTAACAGCTATCAGGCCAACATCGGTATGGCTCCTTATGAAGCGTTGTATAGGCGAAGATGTAGGTCTCCAGTAGGTTGGTTTGAACCAGCAGAGGTGTCGTTGATTGGTCCAGGTTTTGTTTGTGAGGCTTTAGAGAAATTCCGACTAATCAGAGAAAGACTGAAAGCGGATCAGAGTCGTCAGAAATCCTATTCTGACAAGAGGCATCGTGACTTAGAGTTCATGGTTGGTGACAAGGTGTTTTTGAAAGTTTCACCAATGAAAGGAGTTATGAGGTTTGGTAACAAGGGAAAACTTAGTCCTAGATTTATTGGACCTTATGAGACAATAGAAAAGAAGGGTAATGTGGCTTATGAACTAGCTTTACCCATTGAGTTGTCCTCTGTTCATCCTGTCTTTCATGTGTCTATGCTTAGAAATTACATTCATGATGAGTAGCATATAATACCTGCCGATACCTAGAAATTAAAGAAGGCTTGAATTATGAAGAGCTACCTATAGAAATTCTCGATAGGAAAGTAATAAAGTTAAGAACAAAAGATATAGCATCGGTAAAAGTTCGGTGGAGTAATCATGATTCAAAAAAGGCTACGTGGGAGGTCGAGGAGGATATGAGGAAGAAATATCCATATTTACAACAAATTATTGGTTCGTATACCTATTAGCTTAGAATTATTTTCTAGCTAAATTTAGATGATTATTTTGATATATGTGTATAAACTTTCGAATTTCTGTGTTATTTCTATGTGCCATTTTCATGTTGAAAATTCATGAAGAAGCAAGAATATTTAGAAATAATTTTGAATGTTTATTTCCTTATTATGTCATGCCTTACCTTTAAGGATTCTGGAATAAGTATGTTGAAAGATTAGACTTGAAAAGTCACAAGAACAAGTTTTAGAAAGAAAAGATTTTTGGGAGTATCCTTTCTTCTGAGAAGGGGTCATCGTCCAGGCCGAGGGTCCTGACCAAGGCGTTGACTTCCTGAAATTACTTGTGCCAAAGTAGGGAGCACACGAGCCGAGGGTCTCATTTCTGAGAATTCACTTAGCCAGGCTAAGGTATCATACATGAGCGCTGAGAACCATGAAGCGAGTGGCACCTCGTGGATTGGGCCTATTCGATCAGGTTGGGATCAAACCTGTGCCGATCACACGGTGACTAAGACAGAAATAGGTCTGGATTGTTGGAACTCCCAAAGAATAAAATGAAGTATTTATTTTTATTTAGAAAGAAAAAGAAAAGAATTTCTTTTAGAATATTCATAAACTTTTATTATGCAATTATTTTAGAATTGTTCTTATAAGCTTTATGTTTTTACATGCATTTAGAACCTTTTTTCATAATGTATATAATATTAAAGTTTCGTCCTTGTCGTTGAGACTCACTGAGTACAATGGATGTTACTGACGTTCTCTTTTGGGAACCTACGTTGGTCTGCGGTACAACATAGGAACAGGTTTTGCAGGCGAACAAGCTACGGGTTAGGACTTCTTTCTCTTCCACTGCTATTAGTGAGCTCCACTTTTGTTCGTGGAGTATTCCTTAAAGTCATATTTATCTAGTCTTTTTTTTTGTTTACTTAGAGAGCTGGCCAGGAAATTTCATGCCCTGAGCAGTGCGTCAGTTTATCAGTAGAGGCTTCCTAGACATAGTCGTGGGGTTAAGATTTAGATGTTTTTGATAATAACTTAGCAGTATTTCATTATTTTCTACGAATAAAGTTTTGAAGTTGGTTTATTTTAGATATTTAAAATTAATTAAAAGTATTCGGTTATAGTATTGCCTTATTGCATATAAAGTTTGAGATTATAATAGATTCGATAAGTGCAGATGGTTCGCTCGTTCATGTTTAGTGATCGGATGGCGGTCTCGGCTTGTTAAGAAAAATGGATCGTGACAGTTGGCAGCAAATTTCTTCTTGCATTTGAACTATGTTGGGTACAAACCAGTTTATAGCATTTTTTTTTCAAAAATCCCTTCAACCCATAATATTCATACTGCGTGAATGGATTCTTCCCTTTGTAAGGGTTTGACCCCAGCCCACCTGCATAGCCATAGGATGTAATTTCGTTATAGGAGATGAAATGGCCATTTGACTCTCATCTTCAAATATGATTGCATAAGCTTGATTCAACATAGGTTCAACAGTTTTCGTTTGGATTTGACATTTTTCCTGATCATAGGAATCATTGAGTCCACTCAAAAATTGAAGTAATCTCTGCCCGTAGAGATGATCCATGCTATTCTTTAATTTAACACAATCACAGCTAGGAGTAGGCACCAATGCATCATATTCGGCCTAAAGTTCCTTCAATTTTGTCAAATAAGTTTTCATAGAATCAAGTTCATGTGAAATAGTAGCAATTTCTCTGTGTAAATAATTTGAATCGATTCACTTTGTCACATCACTCCTTCAAATTCTCCCAAACCAGATGCAAATCAAATGAAAATGTTATTCTGCTAATATAACCCTGACATTATGTGCATGATCCATGAGAAGATAATTACATTGCATGTCTCCCATTCCTCATCTGGTTCTTTCATGAATGAACTTTTCTTACAGGTGTTGATGAAAACCCCTTGAAGAGTAATTTGAAACTAGAAATTGAAATTATTTGAAACTAGAAATTGCAACTAAAAAAATTGCATCAAACAACATTAAATAGACTATTAAAAACTACATCTCTCTCCTCTACCAAGCATTTTCCACTTTTCTCATATAACGACTTAGGAGCATTTTTGGTCAAGCTTCTCAAAAGAAAAAAGTACTTTTTTGTCAAAAAAGTTTTGTTTGGAAAATTTGAGATGTTTGGCCAAAATAAATAAGTGCGTCTGAGAAGCGGCAGAAATAGTTTTTTGCTTTTGGGGAGAAGCTACAAATTCTAGCTGAATGTAACGATCCCACCGGTTGTTTTGAGCATTTGCATTAAGTTTGGTATTTTCATTCATGAGTAGCTTCATATGGTTTATTATCACTTGTGTGTATCATCGATTTTTGTTTTTGATTAGTTTGGGATCGAGTTGGAAGAATGATTCTCAACTAGGAAGCTTTAAGTTGGAAGAGTTGACCAAGTTTGACTTCTATATATTTGACGTCAGATCGAAATTTTATGGTTCTGTTAGATCCTTATACTTATTTTGGACTTGGGTGTATACCCGGATTTGCAATGGATATTTCTAGAAGGTTTTGGCACTATTTGGCGAAAGTTGGAAATTTGAAGGTTTGGAGAGTTCATAGGTTTGACCGGGAATTGAATTTGATGTTACCGGGTTCGGATTATTATCCTGAGAGTTAGAATAGTTTCATTATGTCATTTGTAACTTGTCTGCAAAATTTGAGGTGTTCCGGGTTGGTTAGACGTGTTTGGCATAAGTTAGGAACTTGAAAATTTGAAATAGTCCGTTAAGCTTGAATTGAGCTGTAATTTATGGTTTTGATATTTTTATATATGATTTTAGGCTCGAGTGGGCATGTTTTATATTTTGGGACTTGTTGGCATATTCGTACAAGATCCTGATAGGCTAGGGTTTGTTTCGGATTGATTTTGGACTATTCAGAGGTTGCATGAGGTGTTGGTTTTTTGATGCTTCAGTTTCTCTTCGCGATCGCAAAGGCGTAGACGCAATCACGGTGTGTATGATGGAGTTGGGTGATTTACTCTATGCTTTCATGATAAGAAGGGCATGTTCGTGGAGATTCTGTAGCTAGCGTGTCGTGTTTGCAGAGCTGGGTTGCATTCGCAATGGTTGGGCATTTAATTCTTCGCGATCACAATTTTTGGTAGGTGTTGTCCATTGCGTTCACGAGGAAAGTGACATGAATGCAAAGGCTTATTTCGAACAGTGTTGTTTTCTTCCATGCGATCGTGAAGGCTTTTTCGCGATTGTAATGTGTTTAACTAGACAGAATAATTTAAGTACTCTATTTCGAGGGTTTTGGTTGTTTTATCATATTTTGAGTTTGGGAACTCGGATTTGGGAAATTTGGAGGGAAATTTCATGATTTGGATTGGGATAAGTATTTTACCCGTATTAGATTATTTTACATGATTCCATCATTGATTTTAGCTTTTGATTGATGATTCAAAAAGAGAAATCGGGGGGTTTTGTCTAAATATTTCTAAAGTGAATAATTGAGTTTTAAGTATCGATTTGGAGTTGGAACTGAATGAAATTAGTATGGTTCGACTTGTATTTGAATGGGTTGTCAGGATTTGTAAGTACGAGCCCAAATTGATATTTTGATTAACTTTGAGTATTTGATTAAAAATTCTACCTTTATCATATGGGTTTGATTCCTATGTTTTTATTGAGTTGCTTTTAGCTAGTTTTGGATCGTTCGGAGATCGATTCGCGTGGGATAGCATTTCTAAAGTATTATTTTTGCTTGCTCGGTGTTGGTCTGGCTTGTTCAAGATAAGTAACATATATAAACTTCGATTTGAGGATAATTGTCCTTGAGAACTATGATAATTGAGATGTGTTGCGGGTGGCGCACGTGCTAGGTGATGGTCGTGGGTGTGTACACTGAGGTATTCATGATTCGAGTAGACTCTAGACTATTATGTGACTTGTTTTACTCTCATGCCTCGTTATTTTCGTGTTTTCTCCAAGCGTAAGACTATTTGAGCTATGATTCATGCTAGAAATCATGTCTAGGTGAAGTGCTTATTTGTTTGAGACATGATAGGGATAATCATGCTATTTTGAGATGGTTGCCTTAATGGTAGAAATTCTCTCAGTTATGATGCTACATCTATGTATGATATCTTTATCAAAGTGTCTTCTTGTTATGATTTCTCCATGTTGAACTAAGTATTGGGAGGCGTGGTTAATTGAGACTTGAGCAGTAGTCATATTCTTAGTCATAAATCTTTGTCGGCATGTAATGTCTCAGTCTCAGTATATTATTTATTTTTAATATCATATGTTGTTGTTTCCTTCTATATGTGATATTGTTTGGACTGAGATGTGAGCCATTGAATGATAGATTTTACCTTGGTTATGGTCTTCTTGGTTGTGGTATATTGTGCTATCCGTGTCACGACCCCAAATCACAACTGGCCGTGATGGCGCCTATCGTGATACTAGGCTATCCAATTTACTAAAAATAATGAAATGATTTTTTTTCCATTTAATACATCAAATATCAAAAAATTTCATGATAATTATGTTTCATAAGAATTTCAAAAACAATAAAAATGATTAGAACATCTAAACACAATTCCAACATCTGCAGTCAATCGTCATGAGCATCTAAGAGATGATATAGTCTAATACAAATCCTCTACTACAACAAGTTTGGGAAGTAAAGTAAAAATGAAAGAGTAGGAATGAGAAAGAGTAGATTGCGGACACCGAGCAGCTACCTTACGATCTCTGAACAATGCTCCAAATAGGGTAGCTCAACTATCGCTCTGCCCCGGTACCTGAATATGCACACAAGGTGCAGGGAGTAACGTGAGTACGCCAACTCAGTAAGTAACCAAAATATCTAAAAACATGATTGCAGTGATGACCATTTAAACTTTATAGTTTCATAAAAATAAGTACCAGTAAAGGTAATAGATCAAGTCAAGAGTCCAGATTTACCAAAGATTTTACAAAACTACAGTTTGCCCTTTTTAAACTTGTATGAAACATTAGTCAACATTTATCAAAGAGTATCAGTGTAAAGAATAGTGAAAACAGTAGTTTCATAAAAGTATCTGCCACTCGGGCACAGTGTAGCTCACAAATAAAGCCTCTTGGGCAATCCTCTTAGTCACTCGTGACTCTTCTCTCATAAGTCAATGCTCACACTCAACACTCTCACTCATCAGGTACCATATAACAACTGTTGTGGCGTGTAGCCCGATCCAAACATATATATATATATTGCTACGACACGCAGCCCGATCCATATATAATGTATATTGCTACGGCGTGCAGCCCGACCCATATAACATACGCTACGGCGTGCAGCCTGATCCATATAATAGTCGACTGCGCTCACTGGGGGTGTACAGACTCCTGGAGGGGCTCCTTCAACCCAAGTGCTATATTTTTGCGGCGTGCAGCCCGATCCAATATCTATATTGATACGGCGTGCAGCCCGATCCATATATATAACCTATATTGTTGCGACGTGCAGCCCGATACATAACTATCCTCACATACTCGGCTCTCGGCCTCATTACATATATATTGTTGCAGCGTGCAGCCCGATCCATAACTATCCTCATATACCCGGATCTCATCCTCATTTGATATATATTGTTGCGGCGTGCAGCCCGATCCATAACTATCCTCACATACTCGGCTCTCAGCCTCATTACATATATATTGTTGCGGCGTGCAGCCCGATCCATAACTATCCTCACATACTCGGCTCTCAGCCTCATTACATATATATTGTTGCGGCGTGCAGCCCGATCCATAAGTATCCTCACATACTCGGCTCTCGGCCTCATTACATATATATTAGTGCAGTGTCAGCCCGATCCATAACTATCCTCACATACTCGGCTCTCGGCCGCATTCAGTCATCCTCACAAGCCACTCGGGTAATTCATCTCAACTCACGAGACTCGGCCCAAAATACTTCTCAGGGTTTCAAAACAGTGTGATAACACTGAAAATAACAACAAGTGGTAAACATGATTGAGTTCACAGATGTTCTATCAGGATGGTGTGAGAATAGTGCAAAAAATACCCCCGAGGGTCTAAACAGGTCGGCACGAGGCCCGAAACATTTGTCACAGCCCATAAACAAGTATAAAACTTCTGAAATACAGGATATCGCAAGGTTTCAAATCGAATACGCGGCTTAATAGTCTCTACGGGACAGACCAGGTCACAATCCCTATCGGTTCACGCCCACACGCTCGTCACCTAGCATGTGCGTCACCTCATTTACCAAAACAATATTACTCCGTAATTAGGGTTACAATCATTACTTACCTCAAAACAGCCCAAAAGCTACTCCGTGATGCTTTTTCCCCTTTAATTGGCTCCCAAAAGCTCCTAATCTAAGCAAAACGAAATTAACGTCATCAATATACACTAAAGTAACAAAATCCAATCAAAAACTATCAATTTAGAATAAATTCTCGAAATTTGGCTAAACTCAAGCCCCGGGCCCGCGTCTCGAAATTCTATAAAATTTGCATCACTAGAATCCTCATCCTCCCACGACTCTATACATACCAAGAACACCAAAATCGCACCACAATTGCCCATTCAAATCCTCAAAAGTAATTTCCAATTGCATGCACCTAACCTCCCTAATTTTGGGTTTAAATCCAAAACTTTTCCGATTTAATTACTTAGAAAATGACATAGAATCGAGTTATGAAGTTGAAAATCTTACCTCCAAGTGATTCCCTTCGACTTCCTCTTCAAACCCTCTCACAGAGCTCCAAACTCGCTCAACAATGGAGGAAATTAGAAAAAATTCGCAAGAAATGGGCTATTTAAAACATTCTGCCAAGCACTATTATTTTCTTTAGTGCGATCACAAATCCAGCCACGCGATCGCGATGCACAGTCCAGACCACTCTACGCGTTCACATACCAACACACACGTTGGCATAGCTCAAAAATCCATCCCACACACTCGCCACAGAATACCTAATGTAATCGCACAAAGAGTCACGCGACCGCACTGCTTCAGCTGCTCAACCTATGCTGTCGCAAACCTTATTACGCGATTTCATAGAACAAACCTGCCTGGCTCAAACTTTACTCTACGCGATCGCGGATGAACTCACGAGATCGCTTTGAAGAAACTTCTGCTTCTCAAACACCAGAAAAACAGCAAACTCCTTAAGACCAAAAAATTCCCGTTTGAGCATCCGAAATACACCCGAGGCCCTAGGGACCTCAACCAAACCTACCAACATCTGAAGCACAACCCTCAAATGATGCTCATGATCCACCCGAGATTGGGAATACACCAAGATATCGTCAATAAACACGATGATGAAAGAATCCAGATAAGGCCGGAATACACTGTGCATCAAGTGCATAAAGGCTGATGGGGCATTGGTCAGCCCAAATGACATAACCAGAAACTCATAATGACCATATCTAGTCCTGAAAGCAGTCTTTGGGACATCTGGACCCCGAATCTTCAACTGATGATAGTCGGAACGCAAGTCGATCTTGGAAAATACCCTGGAACCCTGCAACTGATCAAACAAGTCATCTATACGGGGCAAGGGATACCGGTTCTTCACCGTAACCCTGTTCAGCTGCTGATAATCAATACGCATACGCATGAACCCATCCTTCTTCTTCACAAACAACACCGGTGTACCCCAAGGTGACACACTAGGCCGAATGAACCCCTTATCTAGGAGTTCCTGAAGCTGCTCCTTTAATTCATTTAGCTCCGCTGGTGCCATATGACAAAGTGGAATAGAAATAGGCTGGGTGCATGGCACCAGGTCAATACGAAAATCAATGTCCCTGTCAGATGGCATGCCTGGCAGGTCTACAGGAAACACGTCCGGAAAGCCACGGACCATAGGAACCGAATCAATAGCGGGAGTCTCACCACTGACATCCCTCACAAAAGCCAAGTACGATAAACACCCCTTCGCAACCATACACTAAGCCTTCACGTAGGAAATCACCCTGCTAGGCAAGTACTCAGAAGAACCTCTCCACTCAACCTATGGACACCCTGGCATAGTTAAGGTCACGGTCTTAGCATGACAATCAAGAACAGCATGACACGTAGATAACCAATCCATGCCCAATATCACATCAAAATTGACCATGTTGAGTAACAGTAGGTCCACTCGGGTCTCCAGACCCCAATTAGATATCACACACGACCGATACACATGGTCCACAACAATAGTATCGCCCACCAGAGTCGACACATGAACAGATGTAATTAAAGACTCACGGGGCATATCCAGGAAATGGGCAAAATATGAAGAAACATAGGAATATGTAGAACCAGGGTCAAATAAAGCCAAAACATCTCGGCAACAGACTGAGACAATACATGCGATCACTGCATCGGAGGCCATAGCATCTGGCCTGGCTGTAAAGGCATACATACGGGGCTGACCACCACCTGCTCGACCCTCCCCCTTCTAGGGCGGCCTCTAGCTGACTGGATACCACCTTTAGCTACGCGTATACGCCAGGATTCCATCAATGAATACAATAACAAAGGAGTGCTAATACGGCTGGAATTAACCGTTAATCAAATACATGAACTCTACTGGGAAAATGATTAGCCCAAAAGACATCACCAGGAACTCATAACTAAACAGAAAGATCCGCTTTGCTCCACAACTAAAGAACATGAGAAGTCTTCCAATACACTCACAACTCGAAGCCATATACCACATCGAGATAGAAATCAAACACTCAATAGTTCTTGCCACATTCCCAGCCAATCCTTTTGTCACTAATCACAGTTTGAACACATCTAACCATCAAATCACACTCACCACATAGGCATCCAGCCACAAATTCCCGTTAATAACGATATCAGCGGACATATAAGTCCCCAAATACATGTGCTCACACAACGAAACCTCAGCACTCAAGCCACAAAATGAATTCGGCCTCAAGTCCTCCAGACTGGCCCATTACCAACATGCCACAATCACATCTCATCCATGGAAGTCACAAGCCGTCGATGCACAGCTGATACCAAGCGCTCTCGGGTGCGTTCAACTACGTGGAAGGAATTCAAGAGTTACACTCTTGGCTTAACAAAATGGATTCGCACGACAAGAATTCAAGAATATGAGATTTTCCTAAGGTTTCTGCAGCCTCTCGAAGATAAGTACAGACGTCTCCGTACCGATCCGCAAGACTCTATTTAACCTGCTCATGACCAGTGAGGACTATGCAACCTACCGCTCTGATACCAACTTGTCACGACCCCAAATCACAACTGGCCGTGATGGCGCCTATCGTGATACTAGGCTAGCCAATTTGCTAAAAATAATGAAATGATTTTATTTTCCATTAAATACATCAAATATCCAAATTTTTCATAATAATTCTGTTGCTTAAGCATTTCAAAAACAATAAAAATGATTAGAATATTTAAGCACAGTCCCAACATCTAGAGTCAATCGTAATGAGCATCTAAGAGGTGATATAGTCTAATACAAATCCTCTACTACAAAAAGTCTAGGAAGTAAAGTAAAAATGACAGGGTAGGAAGGAGAAAGAGTAGGCTACGGACGCCGAGAAACTTCCTTACGATCTCCGAACAATGCTCCAAATGAGGGTAGCTCAACTATCGCTCTGCCCCGGTACCTGAGTATGCACACAAGGTGCAGGGAGTAACGTGAGTACGCCAACTCTGTAAGTAACCAAAGTATCTAAAAACATGATTGCAGTGATGACCATTTAAACTTTATAGTTTCATAAAAATAACTACCAGTAAAGGTAATAGATCAAGTCAAGAGTCCACATTTACCAAAGATTTTACAAAACTACAGTTTGCCCTTTTTAAACTTGTATGAAACATTAGTCAACATTTATCAAAGAGGATCAGTGTAAAGAATAGTGAAAACAGTAGTTTCATAAAAGTATCCGCCACTCGGGCACAGTGTCGCTCACAAATAAAGCCTCTTGGGCAATCCTCTTAGTCACTCGTGACTCTGCTCTAATAAGTCAATGCTCACACTCAACACTCTCACTCATCAGGTACCATATAACAACTGTTGTAGCATGTAGCCCGATCCAAAATATATATATATATATATATATATATATATATATATATATATATATATATATATATATATATATATATATATATATTGCTACGTTACGCAGCCTGATCCATATATAATGTATATTTCTACGGCGTGCAGCCCGACCCATATAACATACGCTGCGGCGTGCAGCCCGATCCATATAATAGTCGACTGCGCTCACTAGGGGTGCACAGACTCCTGGAGGGGCTCCTTCAACCCAAGTGCTATATTGTTGCGGCGTGCAGCCCGATCCAATATGTATATTGATACGGCGTGCAGCCCGATCCATATATATATAACCTATATTGTTGCGGCGTGCAGCCCAATCCATAACTATCCTCACATACTCGGCTCTCGGCCTCATTACATATATATTGTTGCAGCGTGCAGCCCGATCCATAACCATCCTAATATACTCGGATCTCGTCCTCATTTGATATATATTGCTGCGGCGTGCAGCCCGATCCATAACTATCCTCACATACTCGGCTCTCAGCCTCATTACATATATATTGTTGCGGCGTGCAGCCCAATCCATAAGTATCCTCACATACTCGGCTCTCGGCCTCATTACATATATATTATTGCAATGTCAGCCCGATCCATAACTATCCTCACATACTCGGATCTCGGCCGCATTCACTCATCCTCACAAGCCACTCAGTTAATTCATCTCAACTCACGAGACTTGGCCCAAAATACTTCTCAGGGTTTCAAAACAGTGTGATAACAGTGAAAATAACAACAAGTGGTAAACATGATTGAGTTCACAGATGTTCTATCAGGATGGTGTGAGAATAGTGCAAAAAATACCCTTGAGGGTCTAAACAGGTCGGCACGAGGCCTGAAACATTTGTCACAACCCATAAACAAGTATAAAACTTCTGAAATACAGGATATCGCAAGGTTTCAAATAGAATACGCGGCTTAATAGTCGCTACGGGACGGACCAGGTCACAATTTCTATCGGTTCACGCCCACACGCTCGTAACTTAGCATGTGCGTCACCTCATTTACCAAAACAATATCAAATACCGGGGTTTCATACCCTCAGCTTTAGAGTTACAATCATTACTTACCTCAAAACAGCCCAAAAGCTACTCCGTGATGCTTTTGCCCCTTTAATTGGCTCCCAAAAGCTCCTAATCTAACCAAAACTAGATTAACGTCATCAATATACACTAAAGTAACAAAACCCAATCAAAAACTATCAATTTAGAATAAATTCTCGAAATTTGGCCAAACTCAAGCCCCGGGCCCGCATCTCGGAATTCTATAAAATTTGCATCACTAGAATCCTCATCCTCCCACGATTATATACATACCAAGAACACCAAAATCGGACCACAATTGCCCATTCAAATCCTCAAAAGGAATTTCCAATTCCATGCACCTAACCTCCCTAATTTGGGGTTTTAATCCAACAATTTTCCGGTTTAATTACTTATAAAATGACATAGAATCGAGTTATGAAATTGAAAATCTTACCTCCAAGTGATTCCCATCGACTTCCTCTTCAAACCCTCTCAAAGAGCTCCAAACTCGCTCAACAATGGAGGAAATTAGAAAACATTTGCAAGAAAGGGCTATTTAAAACATTCTGCCAAGCACTAATATTTCCTTAAGTGCGATCACATATCCAGCCACGCGATCGCGATGCACAGTCCAGACCACTCTACGCGTTCACATACCAACACACACGTTCGCATAGCTCAGAAATCCATCCCACACACTCGCCTCAGAATACCTAATGCAATCGCACAAAGGGCCACGTGACCGCACTGCTTCAGCTGCTCAACCTATGCTGTCGCAAACCTTATTACGCGATTTCATAGAACAAACCTTCCTGCCTCAAACTTTACTCTACGCAATCGCGGATGAACTCACGGGATCGCTTTGAATAAACCTCTTCTTCTCAAACACCAGAAAAACAGCAAACTCCTTAAGACCAAAAATGCCCATTTAAGCCTCCAAAATACACCCGAGGCCCCAGGTACCTCAACCAAACCTACCAACATCTGAAGCACAACCCTCAAATGTTGCTCATGATCCACCCGAGATTGGGAATACACCAAGATATCGTCAATAAACACGATGACGAAAGAATCCGGATAAAGCCAGAATACACTATGCATCAAGTGCATAAAGGTTGATGGGGCATTGGTCAGCCCAAATGACATAACCAGAAACTTATAATGACCATATCTAGTCCTGAAAGCAGTCTTTGGGACGTCTGGACCCCGAATCTTCAACTAATGATAGTCGGAAAGCAAGTCGATCCTTGAAAATACCCTGGAACCCTGCAACTGATCAAACAAGTAATCTATACGGGGCAAGGGATACCGGTTCTTTACCGTAACCCTGTTCAGCTGCCTATAATCAATACGCATACGCATGAACCCATCCTTCTTCTTCACAAACAACACAGATGTACCCTAAGGTGACACACTAGGCCGAATGAACCCCTTATCTAGGAGTTCCTGAAGCTTCTCCTTTAATTCATTTAGCTCCGCTGGTGCCATATGATAAAGTGGAATAGAAATAGGCTGGGTGCATGGCACCAGGTCAATACCAAAATCAATGTCCCTGTCAGGTGACATGCCTGGCAGGTCTTCAGGAAACATGTCCGGAAAGTCACGGACCATAGGAACCGAATCAATAGCGGGAGTCTCACCACTGACATCCCTCACAAAAGCCAGGTATGATAAACACCCCTTCGCAACCATACACTGAGCCTTCACGTAGGAAATCACCCTGCTAGGCACATACTCAGAAGAACCTCTTCACTCAACCTATGGACACCCTGGGATAGCTAAGGTCACGGTCTTAGCGTGACAATCAAGAACAGCATGACACGTAGATAACCAATCCATGCCCAATATCACATCAAAATCGACCATGTTGAGTAACAGTAGGTCCACTCGGGTCTCCAGACCCCCAATAGATATCACACACGACCGATACACATGGTCCACAACAATAGTATCGCCCTCCGGAGTCGACACATGAACAGATGTAATTAAATACTTACGGGGCATATCCAGGAAATGGGCAAAATATGAAGAAACATAGGAATATGTAGAAAACATGGTCAAATAAAGCCAAAACATCTCGGCAACAGACTGAGACAATACCTGCGATCACTGCATCGGAGGCCATAGCANCCCCCCCCCCCCCCCCCGCCTTCTAGGGCGGCCTCTAGCTGACTGGCTACCACCCCTAGCTACACGTATACGCCAGGATGCCATCAATGAATACAATAACAAAGAGTGCTAATACGGCTGGAATTAACCGTTAATCAAATACATGAACTCTACTGGGGAAATGATTATCCCAAAAGACATCACCAGGAACTCATAACTAAACAGAAAGATCCGCTTTGATCCACAACTAAACAACATGAGAAGTCTTCCAATACACTCACAAATCGAAGCCATATACCACATCGAGATAGAAATCAAACACTTAATAGTTCTTGCCACATTCCCAGCCAATCCGTTTGTCACTAATCACATATTGAACACATCTAACCATCAAATCACACTCACCACATAAGCATCCAGCCATAAATTCCCGTCAATAACAACATCAACGGACATATAAGTCCCCAAATACATGTGCTCACACAACGAAACTTCAGCACTCAAGCCACAAAATGAATTTGGCCTCAAGTCCTCCAGACTGGCCCATTACCAACATGCCACAATCACATCTCATCCATGGAATTCCCAAGTTGTCGATGCACAGTTTATACCAAGCGCTCTCGAGCGCATTCAACTACATGGAAGGAATTCAAGAGTTACGCTCTTGGCTGAACAAAATGGATTCACACGACAAGAATTCAAGAATATGAGATTTTCCTATGGTTTCTGCAGCCTCTCGAAGATAAGTACAGACGTCTCCGTACCGATCCGCAAGACTCTATTTAACCTGCTCATGACTGGTGAGTACTATGTAACCTACCGCTCTGATACCAACTTGTCACGACCCCAAATCACAACTTGCCGTGATGGCGCCTATCGTGATACTAGGCTAGCCAATTTACTAAAAATAATGAAATGATTTTCTTTCCATTTAATACATCAAATATCCAAATTTTTCATAATAATTCTGTTGCTTAAGCATTTCAAAAACAATAAAAATGATTAGAATATTTAAGCACAGTCCCAACATGTAGAGTCAACCGTAATGAGCATCTAAGAGATGATATAGTCTAATACAAATCCTCTACTACAACAAGTCTAGGAAGTAAAGTAAAAATAACAGGGTAGGAAGGATAAAGAGTAGGCTGCAGACGTCAAGCAGCTACCTTACGATCTCCGAACAATGCTCCAAATGGGGTAGCTCAACTATCGCTCTGCCCCGGTACCTGAATATGCACACAAGTTGTAGGGAGTAACGCCAACTCAGTAAGTAACCAAAGTATATAAAAACGTGAGTGTATGACGAGCATTTAAACTTTATAGTTTCATAAAAAAATAAGTACCAGTAAGGTAATAGATCAAGTCAAGAGTCCACATTTACCAAAGATTTTACAAAACTCAAGTTTGCCCTTTTTAAACTTGTATGAAACATTAGTCAACATTTATCAAAGTGGCTCAGTGTTAAGAATAGTGAAAATAGTAGTTTCATAAAAGTACCCGCCACTCGGGCACAGTGTCGCTCACAAATAAAGCCTCTCGGGCAATCCTCTTAGTCACTCGTGACTCTGCTCTCATAAGTCAATGCTCACATATATATATATATATATATATACATATATATATTGCTACGGTGCGCAGCCCGGTCCATATATAATGTATATTGCTGCTGCATGCAGCTCGACCCATATAACATACGCTGCGGCGTGCAGCCCGTTCCATATAATAGTCGATTGCGCTCATTGGGGGTGTACAGACTCCTGGAGGGGCTCCTTAAGCCCAAGTGCCATATTGTTGCGGCGTGCAGCCCGATCCAATATATATATTGATACGGTGTGCAGCCAGATCCAATATATATATTGATACGGCGTGCAACCCGATCCATATATATTTAACCTATATTGTTGCGGCGTGCAGCCCAATCCATACATAATATATAATCTATATTGTTGTGGCGTGCAGCCCGATCCATAACTATCCTCTCATACTTTTCTCTCGGCCTCATTACATATATATTGTTGCGGCGTGCAACCCGATCCATAACTATCCTCACATACTCGGATATCGGTCTCATTACATATATATTGATGCGGCGTGCATCCCGATCCATAACTATCCTCACATACTCGGTTCTCGGCCTATTATATATATATCGTTGCGGCGTGTAGGCCGATCCATAACTATCCTCACATACTCGTCTATCGGCCTCATTACATACATATTGTTGCGGCGTGTAGCCCGATCTATAAGTATCCTCACATACTCGGCTCTCGGGCTCATTACATATATATTGTTGCGGCGTGCAGCCCGATCCTTAACTATCCTCACATACTCGGATCTCGGTCTCATTACATATATATTGTTGCAGCGTGCATCCCGATCCATAACTATCCTCTCATACTCGGCTCTCGGCCTCATTACATATATATTGTTGCGGCGTGCAGCCCGATCCTTAACTATCCTCACATACTCGGATCTCGGTCTCATTACATATATATTGTTGCAGCGTGCATCCCGATCCATAACTATCCTCTCATACTCGGCTCTCGGCCTCATTACATATATATTGTTGCGGCGTGCAGCCCGATCCAAAACTATCCTCACATACTCGGATCACGGTCTCATTACATATATATTGATGCGGCGTGCATCCCGATCCATAACTATCCTCACATACTCGGCTCTCGACCTATTATATATATATATCGTTGCGGCGTGCAGCTAGATCCATAACTATCCTCACATACTCGGCTATCGGCCTCATTACATACATATTGCTGCGGTGTGCAGCCCGATCTATAAGTATCCTCACATACTCGGTTCTCAGCCTCACTCAGTCATCCTCACAAGCCACTCGGGCAATTCATCTCAACTTACGGGACTCAACCCAAAATACTTCTCAGAGTTTCAAAACAATGTGATAACAATGAAAATAACAACAAGTGGTAAATATGACGGAGTTCACAGATGTTCTATCAGGATGGTGTGAGAATAGTGCAAAAATACCCTTGAGGGTCTAAACAGGTCGGCAAAAGGCCCCAAACATGGCTCACAGCCCATAAACAAGTATAAGACTTCTTAAATACAGGATATTGCAAGGTTGCGGCTTAACAGCCGCTACGGGACGAACCAGGTCACAATCCCTATGGGTGCACACCCACACGCTCGTCACCTAGCATGTGTGTCACCTCATTTACCAAAACAATATCAAATACCGGGGTTTCATACCCTCAGGTTTAGAGTTACAATCGTTACTTACCTCAAAACAGCCCAAAAGCTACTCCGTGATGCTCTTGCCCCTTGAATTGGCTCCCAAAAGCTTCGAATCTAACCAAAACCTGATTAACATCATCAATATACGCTAATGGAATAAAACCCAATCGAAAACTATCAATTTAGACACAATTCTCGAAATGCGGCCAAATCCGAGCCCCGGGTCCATATCTCGGAATTCTATAAAATTTGCATCACTAGAATCCTCATCTACCAACGATTCTATACATACCAAGAACACTAAAATAGTACCACAATTGCCAATCAAATCCTCAAAAGAAATTTCCAATTCCATGCACCTAACCTCCTCAATTTTGGGTTTAAATCCAATAATTTTCCGGTTTAATTACTTAGAAAATGACATAGAATCGAGTTATGAAGTTGAAAATCTTACCTCCAAGTGATTCCCTTCGACTTCCTCTTCAAACCCTCTCAATGAGTTCCAAACTCGCTCAACAATGGAGGAAATTAGACAAAATTCGCAAGAAAGGGGCTATTTAAAACATTCTGCCCAGCACTAATATTTCCTTTAGTGCGATTGCAACTCCATCCACGCAATCGCGATGCACAGTCTAGACCACTCTACGCGTTCGCATACCAACACACACATTTGTATAGCTCAATAATCCATCCCGCACACGCGCCTCAGAATACCTTATGCGATCGCACAAAAGGCCACGCGACCGCATTGCTTCAGCTGCTCAACCTATGTGATCGCAACCTTATTACACGATCGCATAGAACAAAGATTCTTACCTCAAAATTTACTCTACATGATCACGGATGAACTCACGCGATCGCATTGAAGAAGCCCCGAATGCTGAAACACCAGAAAAACAGCAGACTCCTTAAGAACAAAAATGCCCGTTTGAGCATCTGAAATACACCCGAGGCCCCCGGGACCTCAACCAAACCTACCAACGTACCCCATAACATCATTAAAACTTATTTGAGCCTTAGAAACACCAAAAACAATGCAAAAATACCAAAATCACATCAAATTCAAGCCTATGAACTTTGAAACTTTTAAATTTCGCCAATGATGCTGAAACCAACCAAAACACATCCGATTGACCTAAAATATTGCACACATATCCAAAATGACATTACAACCCTTCTCTAACTTCTGGAATTCCATTCCGACCCTGATAGCCTATTTTCCCCTGCCGATCGCAAAATCGCCAAAAACTAACTTTCGCCAATTCAAGCCTAATTCTACAACGGACATCAAAACCACATTCCGAACACACCCTTGAGTCCCAAATCACCCAGTGAAGCTATCCGAACCATAAAATCCGTATTCCGAGGTTTTTTACCAATAAGTCAACTTCTGGTTGACTTTTCAACTATTGAACCAAGATAAGAAACTAAGTGTCTCATTTCTCTCCAAAAATCGCTCTGAAACCGAGCCAACCAATCTAACACAACTTAATGAAGCTGAACCACATATAATGAAGCAGAAATAGGGGAAATAGGGCTAATCTCTCGGAGACTGGTCGTTATAATCCGTTCCTCTATGGTTATGGTCATGCACTTCGCGTGTTTGTTGTTGATATGCATATGGTTGTTGATTGTGTGCATCATGGTTTGAGATATTTCATGTGGACCAGTGATTGGATGGGTCACGCATTGCGGCGGAGTTATGTTGGGAACAATCCTTTGTGCTTGTTTCTTGTGTGTTGTTTATCCTTGTGTGATGGGTTCATAAAATTTTTCTTTGTGGTGGCATCTGTCGAGCTTGAGGTATGGTTATCTCATTCAATTCTCATTACATCTATAGGTACATGAAATTTGTTGCTTATTTGATGCACGAATTGCACGGTATGTGGCTCAAGGTGGTGTTGGTGTGGTGTTGGTGTGGTGTGGTGATTAAGCAGCTTGTACTACGTGAGATGAGGCTATTGGACCTAGAACTAGTGCTATAAGATTTGGTTAAGGTATGTTTGGAGGAATATCGCTATTAGTCAGCTCAAAATTTGTCAATGGTTCTTACTGGGCGTGAAAGATCCACGGCCTATTGATCTGATGGGTCGTTATGAGTTCATGCATGTTTCTTTCATCATTGATAGTGCACAGAGGTTTAAAACAAGGTTGTATTTGATACGAGGTTTATTACCAGTACCGGGTTTGTTATTGAGCAGCTATTGTAGTCAGAAATTATTGCTATGAGTATCTGAGTTATGTGGTATATCATGTGATTATGTCTTTGGACATGGTTAAGGCTTGATACATCTTGTTTAGATTATATTCACTACGAGAATCGGGTCTTATAAGGAGGGTGTTGATTAGGTTCTAAGGTATAAGGATCTTCAGTTAGGTTGTGTTGTCATGCTTATATGGATTAGGGTGATGTGGGATCACCCATGTCTATGTTTATGGTGAGCTTATACACTGATTTAGCTTTTGAAAAACTATGTGCACATTCGAGGACGAATGTATATTTAAGTAGGGTAGAATTTAACGACCCGACTGGTTGTTTTGAGCATTTGCATTCAGTTTGGTGGTTTGAGGTCAGGAGTAGCTTCATATGGTGTATTATGACTTGTGTGTATCGTCGATTTTGATTTTTGAGTGGTTCGAGATTGAGTGGGAAGAATGATTCTCAACTAGGAAGCTTTAAGTTGGAAGGGTTGACAAAGTTTGACTATAGTGTATTTGACCTCGGATCAGAGTTTTTATGGTTCCTTTAGGTCCAGATAGTGATTTTGGACTTGGGTGTATGCCCATATTTGCATTTGGATGTTTGTAGAAGGTTTTGGCTGCTATTTGGCGAAGATTGACAATTTGAAGGTTTGGAGATTTTATAGGTTTGACCGGGAGTTGACTTCGATATTATCATGTTCGGACTGTTTTTTATGGAGTTGGAATAGGTCCATTATATCATTAGGAACTTGTGTTCAAAATTTGAGGTGATTCCAAGTTGGTTAGACGTGTTCGGTGTAAGTTTGGAAATTGGAAATTTCAAATAATTCATTAAGCTTGAATTGAGATGCGATTCGCAGTTTTGATGTTGTTATCTGTGAGTTCAGGCCTCGAGTATGTCTGTGTTATGTTGTGGGACTTTTTTACATCATCAGATAGGGTCCCAATGGCTCAGGTCTATTTCAGATTGATTTCGACTGATTTCGTAGGTTGCATGAGTTGCTGATTTTCTGAAGCATCAAGTGTTCTTCGTGATCGCAAAGGTCTGGATGCAATCTCAATGTGTATGTTAGAATTTGGTGATTTACTCTACTCATTCGTGACAGGAAGAGCGTATTCCAGAGATTCGGTTGCTAGCCTCGGGGTCGCGCTTGGATGTCATGATCGCTATGTTTGGAAGGCTTCGCAGGCATTATTCAGCGTTTTCACGAGGAAAGTGCCGCGAACGCAAATGCTTATTTTGGGAAATGATTTTTTATTTTACGCGATTGCGAAGGCTTTTTCACGATCGTGATGTGTTTAACTGGATAGAATCGTTTTAGTACTCTATTTAAAGGGTTTTGGTTATTTTATCACATTTTGAGTTTAGGAACTCGGATTTGGGCAAATTTGGAGGGAATTTTCACAATTTATATTGAGGTAAGTATTTTTTTACTCGGATTTGATTATTTTGCGCAATTCTATCAATGATTTTGGCATTTGATTGATGAATCTAAAAGATAAATAGGGGTTTTGTCTAAATATTTCAAAAGGGAATAATTGAGTTTTGAGCATCGATTCGGATTCGTAATTGGATAAAATTAGTATGGTTGGACTCATATTCAAATGAATTTTCAGAATTAGTGAGTTTAGCCGGGTCCAGGGTGCGGACCCAGGTTCCCTTTTTGGTTGAATTTGAGTATTTGATTAAAGATTCTAGTTTATGTTTGATTCTTATGGAATTATGTGATTTTTTTTAGTTGCTTTTTGCTAGTTTGATTCGTTCATAGGTCGATTCGCATGGGATGACATTTCTAGAGTATTGTTTTGACTTGCTCAGTATTGGTATGGCTTGATCGAGATAATTATCCTAGATAACTATGATAATTGAGATATGTTGGGGTGATGCAAGTGCTAAGTGACGGGTGTGTGTGCGTAAACCAGGGTATTCATGTTCCAGGTAGAATCTAGACTATTATGGGACTTTTTTTACTATCATGCCTCGTTATTTATGTAATATTTTTACGTGTAAGACTATTTGAGCTATGATTCATGTTAGAAATCATGTCTAGGTTACGTGATTATTTTTTTGAGACATAATAGGGCTAATTTTGTTGTTTTGAGTCGGTTGCTTTAATTGTAGACATTCTCTCGGTTATGATGAAATATATGTCTATGATATCTCTGTCACATTGCCTTCTTATTATGATTTCTCACATGTTATAGATGCCTATATGTGTAACATTGTTGAATTAAGTACTGTGAGATGTGGTTAATTGAGACTTGAGTGGTAGTCATATTCTTAGTCATAAATCTTTGTCCGCATATTATGTCTCAGTCTCTATACATTATTTGTTTTCCATATCACATGTTGTTGTTGTCTTCTATAGTGCTGAGCGATGTGTGTGATGGTGAGGTGATTTTGTGCCAGGCACCACAGTGTGAGTGTACTTGATATTTTCGCTGTGATGTTATTGACTTGACAAGTATATTTGACATGTAGGCATAGAGATGTATCTTTCCTGATGCTAGATGGTAATGAAATATCTTATTTGTTGTCGAAAGTTTAGAAAATCACAACATCCTTGTTAAACCCATGTTTTGGTGATTTTGGAGAAATATTTGGGCTTTAACTATTATACTTGTAAAGCATGTCAAATTTTCCGTATTTGTGTACGAGCTGAAAATGATATCTTCTGAGTTATCTACTGTTACTGGCATTATTATTTATAATGTGTTGTTATTGATTACTGATGTTGGATACTGACCTTCTTCCAAGCTTGTTACTGCTTTCAGCGTGAGGTTAGGTTTATTACTTGTTGAGTACATAGGGTTGGTTGTACTAATATTATACTTCTGCAACTTGCGTGCAGATCTTGAAACTGAGTTGTTGTGGATGACGGAAGCTGGCATTACAGATGTACCTAATTTTTTGGGATATAGCTACCACTTGTCCTTGGTAGTTGTAAATTTGTAATATGTGTATATGTATATTCCAAAAAGATGTTATATTTATTTTCATACCAATTTTAAATCTAAGTCTTAGTGGCTCATGATTTGTACTACCAATCCTTGGGTTAATGTATCAGAATTCATTTATTTTACCTAATATTTCTCATTTATTTTTATTAGAATTGTGTAACTATTGGTTGGCTTACCTAGCAGGTTAAGTTAGGTGTCATCATGACTAGGTGAATTTTGAGTCGTGACACAGAAGCATAAGTAGAAAATTAATTTATTCAAGATAAAAATATATTTACATAAAATTTATATTTGTCAAATTGTACCTCGTTAATTTAATATTTTAATTTTCTTTTTCTCCTTTTACCATATAGACCTTATCTTTTTAATTCTATTATATTTTTATTCTCTTTCTCATATTTCTTTCTCGAATATTCTCTCTATTATAAGTAGTTCTCTTATTTTTATATAGTGATTTATAGTAACAATCCGGCCGGTCGTTTTGCATGTATTAGAATTGTTTATCCAATTTGATACTTTACATATGTGTATTTGTCGTTAAGTGAGTTTTCGGGGTCAATAGTTTGGTTTCAGGGAATTTTTGGATTGAATTGGTACACCTAGTCCCTTGGTTGTAGGCTTAAGTTGTGAGAGTTTATTGAAGTTTGACTTTTATGCAGATGACCCAGGAATGGTATTTTAATGATTCGAATAGGTTCTTATGGTGATTTTGGACTTATCCATCTATCCGGATTTGGATTTGGAAGTTCCTAGGTTGATTTGGTTTAATTTGGCGAAAGTTGGAAAGTTGAAGGTTTAGAAGGTTGATAGGTTTGATCAAGAGTTGAATTTGATGAAATGGGGTTCAGAATATTGTTTCGAGAGTTTGAATAGGTTTGTTGTGTCATTTTATACTTACGTGCAAAATTTGAGGTTATTCTGAGTTGTTTAGGCATGTTCAATGTAAGTTTTGAATTTAAAAAGTTAGATTAGTTCCTTAGGCTTGAATTGAGGTGTGATTCATGGTTATGAATATATTTTGTGTGATTTGAGGTCTCAAGTAGGTCCGAGTTATGTTTTAGGATTAGTTGGTGTGATTGGAAGGGGTCCCGGTGTGTTTCAGATGGGTTTCAGACCATTCCATCTTGTTTTGTAACTGCTAGTTTTCTGGTGTGCTTTGTGATCACGGAGGGTATTTTGGTGGCAGGTAGTATGTTCTTCACGTTCGCGATGTGTTGGTTAGGTTCTCGGAGCATGAAGGGAAATGGCATTCGCGTTCGTGACCTGAAAGTTTTGATCGCGTAGAGGAAGGTCGTTGGGGATGGCATGCGTGTGGAACATCGCGTTTGCATAGGCCCAACAGGATTGAGCATCGCATTCGCGTGGATGGACTCACGTTTGCAAAGAAGGGACAGCAGTTGGGCATGGAATTGGTCTTCGCGATTGCGACATAGGTCCCGCAATTACGATGTGTATACCTGGGCAGAATCACTCAAGTACTCTATTTCGAGGATTTTTGTTATTTTATCACATTTTGAGATCTAGAGCTCGAATTTGGGCGATTTTGGAGCGGATTTTCACGATTTGAATTGGGGTAAGTATTTTTTTTTCCTCAAATTTTTTTATTATTCATGATTCCTATTTTAGCATTTGATTGGTGAATTAAAGGTGGGATTTGAGGGTTTTTTTACTATAGTTTTTTAGAGTAATAATTGTTGATTTGAGGGTCGATTTGAGGTCGAATTTGGATGAAATACATATATTTGGAATCATATTGGAATGGGTATTTGGAATTTGTGAGTGTTATGGGGTTCCGAGGTACAAGCCCAGCGTTGACTTTTTGGGTTGACTTTGCATATTACCAAGATCATAGCTTTATTGTTTGGGGTTGTTTTCAATGGCTTCAATTGATTTTATTAAGTTATTTTGGCAAGATTCGAGTCATTAGGAGGTTGATTAATGCGGGAAGGGCTTCCTAGAGTATTGATTTAGCTTGCTTGAGATAAGAATCTTGCCTAAACTTGGTTGAGGCACTAGTTGCCTGAGTTATTAATGATAGCTACATGCTATGGGTTGCGCACATATGAGGGAACTGAGCCCATGTACGGACACCGGGGTATTATCCATACTTAGGGTAGTGTTTAGGTTATTATATACCATGAATCGATTTCTACGTTTCACAATATAATACTCATTATGTTGTATTCCCTTTCTGAGGTATTTGGATCATGTTAGAGATTATTTGTTGATTGATCTCGTGTTCTAACATGTTAGTTGCTATTCTTGTGGCCTAATCGCCTGACTAGAATTGTGGTAGCACATTTCGCACAAGCCTATACTTTAGCATATCACTTATATCAGTACATGAGTATGTAAATTGATATTTATTGATCATGTACATGTATCTTTGCATATGATATTATGTATGTTATGGACTAGGTTGGTAGCACCTAAGTTGTCCATGCGGATCTGAGTTATGTTAGCATGTGAGTTGTCCTTGTGGTGGTTAAATAGGCATATGAGTTGTCTGTACAGCGTGTGGATAAGGATTCATCCCCTAGGGTCACTCTCTCGTGTTTCCCTCTTGATGATGTACACGTGGTATGAGGAAAACTAGCAAGTGTGTGTTGTGGTTATTGCATTTCTTCAATATTTGCAATTTCCTTGGTTGTATACCTGTTTTATTCGCATATCTTCTCTATATGCTAGAGAATGTATATATGCCTTGTTTTCATATCTTTTCTGTATGCTGGATTGGTTACCTGAAACAAAGAAGGTTATGTCATCTTGTGCACCGAGGAGGCTTTATCCATGATTTATGACTTATTGTTATTGATGTTGGGCATGTTTCTATATGTTTAAAGCGCTTTTTGGTTCTATTTGGTGTTTAAAATTCCCAATATATGTTAATTGTTGGTTTTTCGGCTAATTAAGTTATGTGTGATGATTTAGAACATTTAGAGTGCAAAAATGTAAAGAAAAGATGCTCCAGCTATAGGAAAAGAGGGTGGAGGAACTCTTGGCAGTGAAGTCTTAAGAATGCATCCACCTTAGCATCCGCACCTGGGCGCAGCAAGGTTGAAGGAACAGAGGATGGAAGAAAGCATCCACCCTAAAAATCTGACGCTAAGAAGTTCAAGCTGAGGCGGATGCGAAGCATCCAACTTAGCATCACTCCCTAAAGCTGACTCGAAAAAGGGAAAGGAAAACTTTGGCCCACGACTTCTGTACATAATATATAAGTCTAAAATGCCTCTTTTAGGTCATCTAACACACTTGGAAGCGGAGAAAATCCATCATAGAATTCGGGAACCATGGAATTCGTTTTGAGTTCTTCTTTTTCCCTTCTTATTGATTTTTATGTATTCTTGGGAATTTCTTGAGATTACTACCATGACTATGCATGGCTAAACTCGTTTATTCTAGGGTTATGGTTTTACATGAATGTTTATATTCAGAGATTGATTTGATGATTTAATATTTCATATTGGGTTTTTTATTCATATCCTGAGCCTAATTATTTTACTGCCTAGCAAACAGTGAAATACTATGTATGAATCTTGAGTTGAACTTGAAAGAGGTAATTCTTGATTGCAATAGAATTGAATAGAACTCGATCTTGAACCTAGTCATTGGGGAATTGATTTGCGAATACGGATATAAATATACCTATTTTCCATGCTTAGCCAATTGTGCAAGAAACTGTTAATGTGTTCGTATTATCTGTAATATCATACGAATATAGGGTTTACAATAAGTTGAATAAACGAGTAGAAGTTGTCAAATTTCTACGAGTATTATTATTCTCGCAGTTTAATAACTCAGATAAATTAATAACTCGAGTTGATTGAAGAATTCAACAAGATTGTTCCTTAACCATAACCCTAGAATATTATTTCTCATTGAATTAAAATCTATGTGCAAAGTGTGCTAGTTAATTAGTTCTTCTTTTAATCATAACTTTAGTAAGTGGAATCAATTAAACAAAAATCACCTTGAACTTGTTCTTGACTCGATAAATTAGAAATTGCTTGATTTAGTTGATAATTGATCACAAGCCCTCATGGGAACGATACTCTACTCACTCTTTATTACTTGATTGACCGCGTATACTTGTGTATGCGTTTTGGGAGCAACGATTGTTATTTTTGTGTACTTGTGAGATTCATGAACTGTACAGGTTATTTGCGATACATGTTAATAATTCTTGCCAGTATTACCTCACCAAGGTTAGTTACGATACTTGATGAGTACATGGGGTCGGTTGTATTCATACTAAATTATGCAAATCCAGGTGTTGGACTGAGCCGTGAGTACATGTGTTTTGACTTGTTGAGGATTTTGCAAAGAGACAAGGTAGAGCTGCATTTCAACTGCAGTCCTTGGTGTTTCTTTTCATTTTAGTAATGTTGCTTTCCATTTGGACAGTATTGTGTATTTGGTATTCCTGACTTCTATTTCTATTTTAGAGCTCATGACTCTATATTTACTACTTTTGGGGATTTGTTATGTATCAAAGCAGCTATTTTATGTTTGCCGCTTTAGACTTGTATTATTCTCATTATCTCTGTTAACTTGTTCCGTTTTTATTATATTTGGCTTGCCTAGCAAGTGAGTAGGCGCCATCACGACTGATTGGTGGTTTTAGATTGTGAAAAGTTGGTATTAGAGACCTCGTTTCATAGGTTCTACGGGTCATGAGCAACTTTAGTACAGTTTTGCGAATCGATACGGAGACGTCTGTAATCTTCGAGAAGCTACTGAATTATTAGGAAAAAAAATTCACTTTATTTCATTTTTATCGTGCAGATTTGTTATTTTCAAAGTTTGAACCTTTACTCTTCTATTCTCTCACATATGGTGAGAACACATTTAGCTAGATCCGATGGACGAGAACCAGTGCCTCCAAGTATGGCCATGAGAGGTCAGGGTCGATGCAGAGGTTGGGGCCCGCAGTACAACTGTAGTAGCGCCGGTGGAGCCACTAGTTGCTCTCGTGGAGGAGAAGGTTCTGGATACTATTGAGCTAGTGGGAAAATCTCATACACCGGTTGTTCCTGTTGCTATGCACTGGTCTTCAGGTGAACTTGGCCCAGATTTTGAGTTTGTACACGAGCTTGGCTCAGGCGGGCATGATACTGTACACCAGAGAAGCTAGCTCAGGTTATCAGACACAAGGGTTTTGCCAGTTCATCTGGTTCCTGCTTCTCAGGCCGAGGCTGGGCCATCTTTAACTGATGAGGTGCAGAAGAGGTTCGGAGCAATTTTAGAGACTACGTCATCCCTAGTTCAGTGGAGGAGATTTAGAGGATGCTCAGGCTTTTCTTGATTAGTGTTACCGAATTCTTCACATAGCGGGCATTGTGGACTCCAATGGAGTTGACTTCACCACTTTTCAGCTCACAGGGCCAATCTATCGGTGATGGTAGACCTATGATTCAGGAAAACCAACTGGTGCAACACTACTCACATGGCACCCGTTCTCATTTCTCTTATTAGAGAAGTTTGTTCCACAGACTCACAAAGAGGAGCTACATAGGGAGTTTGAGAATCTGCGCTAGGAGGGCATGACTGCGACTCAGTATAAGATGGATGGGATTCATGGAGTTGGCATGTCATGCAGTATTTTTTGTCCCTACTGAGAGGGAGAGGATCAGGAGGTTCATTGATGGCCTCAATTATGGCCTTCGGTATGTTATGGATCGAGTG
Organism: Nicotiana paniculata; assembly: GCA_005239505.1. Classification (NCBI taxonomy): domain Eukaryota; kingdom Viridiplantae; phylum Streptophyta; class Magnoliopsida; order Solanales; family Solanaceae; genus Nicotiana; species Nicotiana paniculata. The sequence goes on along the minus strand of ML359907.1, from coordinate 18,897 downwards.
TCCGAGATGAATGCTAGATTGGACCAGGTGCTCGAGATTGCTAGACATTTGGAGCATGTTCGCAGGCTTGAGAGAGAGGAATGGGAGGCCAAGAGGCCCCGCAGTTCAAGTGGATTTCTTGGTGCCTCATCTGGAGGGCAGCCATATTACAATAGAGGTCATCCTTTTAGGTTTTCTCAAGCAGCTCATCAGATTCCTCGTGGTTCATCAGCTAGTCACAACTCATACAGTGCTTGCCCAATTTAGTCATCATTTAGTGGACTGTCATCATAGAGTTCTTACTGTGCTTCATCTACTTACAGTTCCTCATGCAATTATTGGGGTATCAAGGTCAATCATAGGGTCAGTTGTCTTGTCAGAGGAGGGGTTATTTCGAGTGTAGAGACTTGGGTCATCTCAAGAGGGATTTCCCTAGACTTTTTAGTAGTACACCACAGCATTGCATATAGTCTATGGTTCTAGCCCTAGTATCTACACCACATGCACAACCAGCTAGAGGTGGGGCTCAGTCGGTTCGAGATCTCCCTAGAGGGGGAGGTCAGTCAGGCGGTGTTCACACCCTTTGCTATGCATTTACCGCTAGGCCAAAGGCAATTTCTTCCAACGGCGGGATCACAAGTATTATTTTAGTGTGCCTTATGGATGCTTCAGTTCTATTTGACCCTGGTTCAACTTACTCTTATGTGTCATCCTATTTTGCTCATTATTTGGATATGCCTCATGATTCTTTAGATATGTTTGTTTATTTATCTACTCCAGTGGGTAATTCAAATATGGTGGATTTTGTATAATGGTCATGTGTGGTTTCCATTGGGGGTAATAAGACTAGAGTTGATCTTTTATTGCCTAATATGGTTGATTTTGAGTTGATTTTGGGTATGGAATGGCTATCTCCATACCATGCTATCTTTGATAGTCACGTGAAGACCGTGACATTGGTGATGCTGGTGTTTCCTAGGTTGGATTGGAGAGGTTCACTTGGTCACACCCCCAATTGGGTGATTTTGATATTTAAAGGCTCAACACATAGTTGAGAAGGGATGTTTGGCGTATTTTGCCTTCGTGAGAATGTTAGTTGTGATACTCCTATTGTTGAGTCAATCCCAGAGTGAGGTAGTTCCCAGATGTGTTTCCCGCATACCTGCCGATCAGGCCTCCCAACAGGGATATTGATTTTGGTATTGATTTGGAGGTGCCGGGAACTCAGCTCATCTCTATTCCACCATATCACATGGCACTAGTAAAGTTGAAGGAATTGAAGGAACAAGTATAGGAATTGATTAATAAGGGTTTTATCAAGCCTAGTATGTCACCTTGGGGTGCACCGGTACTATTTGTGAAGAGGAAAGATGGTTCTATGAGGATGTGCATTGAATACACGCAATTGAACAAGGTTACTATCAAGAAGAAGTACCCACTACCACGTATTAATGATTTATTTGATCGACTTCAGGGTGCTAGGGTATTCTCGAAGATTGACTTGATTGGGTACCATTAGTTGGAGATCAGGGCTTCATATATTTCTAAGATAGCTTTCAGGACCCGTTATGGCCACTATGAGTTATTGGTGATGTCTTTGGGAAGACCAATGACCCATCAACTTTCATGCACTTTATGAACAACGTGTTTCAGCCTTATCTGGATTCCTTCATCAGAGTTTTCATTGGTGTATTATCGCAGCCAGGAGGAGCATGAGCATTACTTGAGGATCGTGCTCCACACATTAAGGGAGAAGAAGTTATATGCTAAATCTCCAAGTGTGAGTTTTATTTATACTCGGTGGCATTTTGGCTCACGTGGTGTCCAGATAGGGGATTGAGGTGGATCCAAAGAAGATTGAGGTAGTTAAGAGTTGGCCCAGAATGTCTATTGCTATTGAGATCCGGTGTTTCCTTGGGCTGGATGGGTATTATCACTATTTTGTGGAAGGGTTTTCATCAGTAGCAACCCTATTGACTAGATTGACGTAGAAGGGTGCCCCATTCAGGTGTTCTAATGAGTGAGAGGAGAGCTTTCATAAACTCAAGACTGCCTTGACTACAACTCTAGTTTTGGTTTAACCTTCGGGATCGGGTTCTTATACAATCTATTGTGATGCTTCAAGGGTTAGTGTTGATACCTAATTTTTCCTCAAACTATTTTCAAACTTGCATATATACTTTCAAAATCACTCTTTACAGTAACTGGTATTTTTCCACAATTTTTCGTATTTTTATCAAATTATTTTCCTGTTTATTTAACACTTTATATTCCATAATTATTCATAAATAATGTTATTTCAAGTCATTTTATTTCTCAATATTTTATTTATATCCTATTTAATTCCCTTAGTATTTTATTATTTCACAAATTAGCCAATATTGGCATTATTTAGTTAACTTCAGCAGTTTTTTCGATTATAGCACAAATGTACATTTTTACCATTTTAAAATCAATAAATGATCATTTATATTTTTATATATTAATCAATCGCCTTAATTTCATTTATTTGGTCTCAATTTCATTTTTTACAATTATTAGCTATTTTAATTAATTAATTATCTTATTTAATAGGGTATTTAACGTTTAGCCCATTTTTATTTAAATTATAGCCATTTTTAAACCAACCCCCACCTGACCCAAAACCCATTCTCCAACCCAACCCAAACCCATTACTACCCGGCCCAACCACACGCCCGATCTGAACCGTTGATCATATGAGATCAACGGTCCAGATCTAAGTTATCATACTTAAACTCAACCACTACCCTCCGACCCCTCATTCTCTCAACACTCATTATCTTTCCATCTCTCTCTGTTACTCTCTAGAAGCCTCCTTTGGCTTCTCTCCTCCGATGGAGTCCGGTCATCTTCTCCGGCTGGTTCTCTCACCAGAAATCATGGCTCCTCATCGTCACATGGCTATTTTTCCACCTTGCACCGGTCCAGTGATACCCTAGAGCCCTCAGGCAAACCTGGAGCAGTTCACTTACCTCTCAGGACCCCTCATGCCACTTTTCGGCCTCCCCAGGCCATCTGAGTAAGAGCTACAACATTTCCGGCTTAAGCTGGTGATGTCTTTGAGGTTTTTCCTACTTCTCTGGGTTCCTCGAAACCCTAAATCCGATATCTTTTTAATTTCTTCTAGATCTGCCTTAGATCTACGGTATTACTAAGATTTTCTACGCGTCTCTTTGAAATAAAAAGCTTTTCTACTTTGAACAGTCTTCGTCTTCAAACTAGGGTTTCATAACCCCTTTTTAATACGGCTTTTCCTTCCAATTTTAGTATTATCTTACTATTTTCACTATGTTCAAACGTTTATTTAAGTTTTTATCTTTAATTGAGTTATTATGTCAAAACCCTAATTTTCTTAGCCCTAATCCCGGGTATCCGAGTCTTTCTTTGATAATATGCTTGCTTAATCCGCCTGTGTGCTTGTTTCCCATAAATATTCTGAGTTTATGTGATTTTATCCCATTCTGTTCATCAGGGTTTCTGGTTCTTTGCTGCTTCCGTTTATATTATGTTTGTTCTGTTGATTCCTTTAATCATTTAGCATGTTCTAGTTTGAATCCTAGACTTTATATGATTCTTTTACCTTACTGTGCCTATTAGGGTTTCCGGGTTGATTCCTTTTGCCTATCATGTGTTTGTTATCTATGTTAATTTCCTTTAGCTAATGCTACTTTTGTTTGAATCCCTAATTTCCTATAATTGATACCTTTCACCAATCTATTGTGATGATTTCCTTACTGATGTTAACCACTAAAATATTTTCTTGCCTTATTCTAGGGTCGACTATGTTACCAGCTGACTACTAATTACTTTCCTTAATTAGAATTTACTGAACATGGCCTCTATTACATGTTTTGTACTTGTGTGATACCAAAATTGTTTCCTTATATACTATATTCAGTATTGTATATAAGACACTGCCTCATTACTGTATGATCCTTTTCTCTAAAACTCAGTAAAAACACTGCCTCATTAATGTATTCTCGCCTAGACATCATGCTTCAGGTCCTGAAGTTAAAGACTTTACTTGTGTTTTAGTCGTGCTATTTATGTGTATAATTTGGGGAGGAATATTTGAGCCTCATATATGCCTCTATATGTTTCCTTGTATTTGCAGTCCTAATTGTTTTGTTTGTCGTTTAGAATTTTGCCCTTTAAACCTAGGGGTTCAGCCTAGTACTCACCCTCTAGGAATAGTAGTCCCTAACTTCCTCCATGACTAATAGGATGGGAGATGTAATAGCATGCAATAAGTTTCGTGACCGACACACGTTTTAATTACCTTTACGGAGTGGGAAGGGTAGAATATGGATATGATGACCGGTGCGCTAATACCACGTGTAGACCCTCTTCGAGGAGTGATTAGCGGGTATTACATTGATGTGATCCATATTATTATAAACCTAGGACACCTTCTGTATGCTTACATCGTAATCCTTTCCAAAGTCTAATCTCCTTTACCATTTTCAAACATCTGCATGTTTAAGACTTAAATCCCCTCTTATTTGAGCCTTTATTTGTTATTTTCTATCTGTACCAAATTCACCAAACCATTCGGCGGGAACCACACATGTGGATCCTCAGGGGTGCCTAGCACCTTCCCCTTAGGATAATTTCAAGCCCTTACCCAAGTGTCTGGTTAGCAACTTAATTATAATTGAACCCCTTAGGTGCCCTAACGCACCATTAAAATCGTTAGGTGGCGACTCTTCAAAATGTGCAAACCCCCTTTCACAAAAGGAATGAGTTGTCCCAACCAATGTCACAAACCCGATCTCCGCGAGGAAGAAATGGGGCGCGACAGCATGGCGACTCTGCTGGGGATTATAGGCTTTTACCATTTCGAATTGTTTCGTGAATTTATGCCTTTATTTTAAGCACTTTCACCCTTTCCCATTCCCGTTGCATGTAATAAATTGTTTACTTCGAGTATTTATTTCCAAACGTAACTGACATGTCTCTTTGTTTCCTTTTTGTAACGCTTTAAATCATTATTACCGTTTTTTTTTACCGCTTTCTTTAACGTGCAAAATACGTGACAACATGTTTTAATACTTATTGCATAAATCATGCTCAACATTCATACTCTACTCGTGCCAAACAAAATAGTATAGCAACGCTTGATGAGTGGTTGCGCCCTTCTTATATTATCACCCCCTAAATTCAGAAAGGCTTATTAGCGGTAAAACCAGTCGATCAGCAGTGCAGTCGACGGTTCCGTGCCTTTTCCCATAGAAACCTTACTCTGTCGAAATGTTTCATGCATTATGGTCAAACCTAGTCAAAGCTAAAGTGTTTTCCGCACGATAGCTTTTAAGTAGCCTTATCCAAAAAGTCCACCGGGTTTCCCTGAACCCAAACGGACGCCCTCACGTTCTATGCATTTATTTTGAGAACTAAATGCTTCCTGCTAATTATTGACTTTCAATAGTCGAGTACGGTGGGGGTAAGGGCCTAACCTATTTGTTTTTTCAGAAAATGATGCACGAAGTCCCTAGATTCGGCATGGTCTCCAACATCCACCCAAAATGGCTGAGTTGGTGGGAGGATCTACGCTCTAGCGACAAAGATATCGTCAGGAAACACTTGGGTAATCTACCATCTCTTCTGGAAATCCAGCCTAACAAAATGATAGTGGAGGCTGCTACCCTATTCTGGGATCGCGAAAGATCTGTGTTCCGCTTTGGGAACATCGAAATGGCACCATTGATAGAATAGATAGGAGGGTTGGCTAACCTAGTATGGGAAACTCCGGAGTTGCTGATGCCTGAGAACCGCACAGACAGAAGTTTCCTCAAGATGATGAGTCTGAAAAAGGACGCGGAATTGGTATGTCTTGAGGATTCGTACATTCCTTTTGATTACATGTACGAACGGTATGGCTACAGCAAATCATACCGTACCTACCATGACGAGTTTGCTATCACCTCTCTGGGACACGTCCATCGCCGAGTGTTCGTGTTTATGGTGTTCTTTTTGGGATTGATCGTGTTCCCGATGAAGAAAGAAAGGATCCATACCAGGCTAGCCATGGTAACTAAGACCGTAATGGAAGGGTTAAATGGGCAATATTTCAGCATTGTGCCCATGATCGTTGCATATATGTACCGGGCTTTAGAAAAATGTCAACAAAGAGCAAAACATTTTGAAGGTTGCGATCTGTTACTATAAATCTGGCTTGTAGAACATCTCCAAAAAGGGGAATATCGACAGGACATCCACCGCCAAATGTGGGATGACCACATCTCTTTCCATCACCCAAAGCGAATGAACTATGTCCCTGACATGTTCGCTCAACCTGAGGACGCCGAAGGATGGGTCGAGCTCTTTGATAACCTGAATAAAGAACAGGTTCAGTGGATGTTCGAAAGGTTTCCAACGGATGAGTTCATCATTCGATCCCGAGATGCATCATTTCTGGTATTGATTGGTCTAAGGGGGACATACCCTTACGTCCCTCTTCGAGTTACGAGGCAGGAAGGAAGGAAACAAGTCATCCCTAGGGTCGAGAAGATGATCCATCTCCGAGCCGACTTTCAAAATAATGACAGTCCTCACAAGTGCCAAGATCAGCACCTATGGCTCAAGGTTATACTCGAGAAAGACACCATCAAGCCGGAAAGGTATCACGCCGGTTATACCCCTTTCTATCCGGGTTGGTTAGAAGAAGATCTGGCTGGTCAGAGCAAGCCAGGGTACGTCCGAGGTCACATGGTTGTAGATGAAAGGGCTGAAGCACAAGTCAAGTTCAACCAATTGCGTAAAAGGATCCGGGAAAAAAGGATGATCACCACAAGATACATGAGTCCAACAAAAGACTGATCGAGTAATGGAAGGACATGGCTATTAGGCTGGGATATTTGGAACGAGGTATAATCGATTTGGAAGAAAAGTTCATCAAAAGGGTTGAAGATTGTCAAAAGGTTGGGGGAGCTGCAGGGGGATATTTAGCCAGAACTTATCTGCTGCTGGGACTTCGCGAGCTGCGAAAGCTGCTAGAAGAAAGCAGGAATGCCGAATCTGGGGAAGGTCCTTCTGGAACCAAGTATATAGGAATGTCTTTATTTTTCTATCAATGTAATAAGACCAATGGCCATTAGTGATTTTATTTTTCGTCTGTCATTTCGGGATTCGTCTATTTTATTATCAATAAAATGAGGCATTTAGCATTTTAAGTTCTCCAAATCAATTTGTTGCTAGACCTACCTCAGGCACAAAGAGGTCCCCAACTTAGGACACGCTTTCATTTTCGCATTATGTGTTTAAATACTGCAATACTCTTTTCATAGTCCTCGCTGACTTGGTTACCTTTTGTTTTTATTTTTTCTTACTCCCCTCCCTAAAGGTTAGTTCGTACATTTTGGTATCATCATCCTATCGCATCAGATCCAAGGCCCTCCACCCACTCCTCCCCCTAGTCCTCCTAAGGGCAAAGACAAAGGAAAAATTAAGATGGAAGAGTCCAGCGGCATCAGAAAGGCCAATGATGGCCGAGGTATTCAGGTCCTGCATGAGAACATGTCGCCACTTGAAAAAGAATTGCTGAAGTTTCAGGAAGAAATAGATCAAGTCCGGAATCTGGCCAGCTTGTCGTTTTCCCTCAACATCCCTAACGTCAACCTTCCAAATGTTCAAAACCCCACACCTCCATAAAATATCCCAAGACAGCAAAACCATCAGACCACTCCCCTAAAGAACCAAACTCTCCCGACAGAGTACAATGCTTGCCACACCTCAAATAACACCTCACTGCTCATCCCAGAAGCTCAAAACCCCACAAAAGACCATTTCCACACCTATAACAATCCCATCTATGTGGAAACCATGACCCATTCCACTCCGCCTATCCCACAAGTGTCCGAGTCCGACGAAAAGGATTTACTTATCAGGAACCTGGCTGAAGAGCTTAAGAAACTGACCAGCCGAGTTCAGGGTGTTGAAGGGACCAAAGGGATTGAAGGGTTGAATTATGAAGACCTTTGTATCCAACCTGATGTCAAACTGCCCGAGGGGTACAAACCTCCAAAGTTCAAAATGTTTGACGGTACTGGTGATCCGAGAGTCCATATGAGGACCTATTGTGACAAATTGGTCGGCGTGGGAAAGGATGAAAGAATCCGCATGAAGCTGTTCATGAGGAGTTTGAAGGGAGATGCACTGTCTTGGTACATCATCCAAGACCCCAAGAAATGGTCTAACTGGGTAAGCATGGCGTCTGATTTCATGGACAGGTTTAGATTCAACACAGAGAAAGCACCAGATGTGTTCTACATTCAAAATTTGAAGAAGAAGCCTACAGAAACCTTTTGCGAGTATGCTACTCGGTGGAGGTCCGAAGCCGCTAAAGTCAGACCTGCTCTAGAGGAAGAACAGATGAACAAGTTCTTTGTCCGGGCTCAGGACCTACAGTATTATGAACGATTAATGATGGTTGAGGGCCGCAAGTTCTCTGACATCATCAAATTGGGAGAGCGGATTGAAGAAGGTATTAAAAGCGGTATGGTTACAAATTTTGAAGCCTTGCAATCCACTAACAAGGCTCTACAGTCCGGTGGTGTGTCTAAGAAGACAGATGTGGTAGCTGTAATGGTTTCATAAAGAACCAGGTCCCCACTCAAGTACCAAACCTATCCGACACCTCCAATCACATATCATCCCTCGCCAAATTACCAAGCTCCACCACCAAATTACCAAACTCCACCACCTTCCTACCAAGCTCCACCACCCACATATCAACCTGCTTCGCCCAATTATCCACAACCTGCTCCTGTTTACCACTCTTATAATTCCCAGCCATCTCATTACCAATCCCCTCCTGCACGCCAAAACTTCCCTAGACCTCGTCCCAATTTTGATCGTCGTCCTCCAAAGCAATATACCGCCATAGCCGAGCCCATTGACCAGCTATATGAAAAACTCAAAGCTGTTGGTTATGTTACACCTATCCCTGCTGCCACCCCTGAGAATCCCTCTCAGTGGGTTAACCCAAACAAATCTTGTGCATACCATTCCGGCATGAAGGGACACACCATCGAAGAATGTCATTCTCTGAAGGACAAAATACAGGCTCTCATTGACAACAAGATTATTGTGGCAAAAGACCCCGCACCAAACATTCGCGACAATCCTCTGCCAGACCATAAGAGTAGAGGTATCCATATAATTGAAATAGAAGATGATTGGGATCCCGATGGGTCAATCGGGTTGATCGCAGAAGGCGATGACCCAAAGAAATCCGCAGTCACTCTCAAACTGATCATAGTCCAGATTCAGCCATCTGAGGCCTCTGAGGTGAATATGTCTATACCATTTGAGTTTGAAGCAGCGCCACTTGCAAAGTCACCAGTGCCAATCGAAGTTGAGTTTGTATCTCCAGCAAATACACCAGCTTCGTTCGAGGTCGTAGTTTTGCCACTCCGAACGCACATTTCGTTTGAAATAAAAATGGTTGCACCAATTCCGGTGGCAATGTCAACCATGCCACCCTTCTATTCAAACGATATTCCTTGGGACTACACAGCCGAGGCAAGAAGGAAAAGCAAGGTCAGGTCTGAGGAAGCTGTCGCAGCACAGGGTATGACGAGAACAGGTAGGGTCTACACCCTTGAGCAACTGGCCGAGTCAAGCAAGCAGGCCGCCAACCGGCCTCCCTTTATCGAAACAGGTCCCGATGACCTTTGGAGAAAGATACAAGCAAAGGATTATTCTATCATCGACCAACTGAATAAGACACCGGCACAAATATCCATCCTCTATGTGCTGCAGAATTCCGAAACATGCAGAAATGCTTTGTTGAAAGTGTTGAGTGAAGCATATGTGTCGAATAACATCACTAGTGGGGAAATGGCCAATATGGTAGGCCAAGTACTGGAGATTCATAAAATCACTTTTCATGAGGATGAGCTACCACCTGAGGGATTGGGGCTCAACAAAGCGTTGCACATCACCGTGCAGTGCGAGGATCATTTCATCACAAGAATCTTGATCGATAGAGGTTCCAGTCTTAACATATGTCCGCTGATAAAACTCAATAAATTGGGTAAAGGGCTACATGAGATAAAGGATGGGGCGATCAATGTGAAAGATTTTGTCCGTTCTCAGAGGTCCATCATGAGGGAGATCAGTCTATGTCTACAGATGGGACCAACTTGGTTCGAAGTAGATTTCCAGGTGATAGATGTTCCGGCATCCTACATCCTGTTGTTGGGATGACCCTGGATTCATGCTGCTGGGGCCGTAGCATCAACACTACATCAGGCGGTAAAATTCGAGTAGAACCACCAAGAGGTGATTATTCATGGCGATGGTAGCAACCCAATTTATAGCCGTCAAATTATTCCGATGATTGACGGGAAAAAGAAGATAGGCAGAGGAACTTACCACCATATTGAACGGGTCAATGCCATCGACAAGGATAAATAGTGGGATAACAAGATCGAGAGCATCTTGAACTAGAGAGGATATGAGCCAGGCAAAGGGGTCGGTAAAAACCTCCAAGGGATCACGAAGCCTATAAAGCTCAAGGAACATGGAACCACTTTCAGTCTGGGTTATGAGTACACCTGGCAGGAATTCAACGGCTGGTCGCAACCTTGGCGCAGTCCCTATTACCCTTTGGAACAGCCGATACCTCATTTTGAACAGACTTTTAAGCAAGCTGACACTATATACGGTCAGATGAAGAAGAAGCACTTGCAGAAATGAGAAGCTTGTTTCTACAGAATAATGATATGGATTGTTGTGTTGTCCCCGAGGGGGAGGAGGAGGAAGGCCCTTCCATACAGACTGTAATCAAGGGGGCATATCTCAAGAACTGGTCTATCAAGACAACCAAAGCCCGACGAGCCTCGGGGTAGCAAGGCTAAAACAAGCATTATTTATTGTTTTATTTACTAAATGATTTTCCTTCATTTGTTTTTAAATTCTTCAATAAAGATCTCCAATGTTCAAAACATCTATTCAATCTATCAAAGCATCTTCTAAATTTCTCTTATAAAATCTGATTTTTATTGCTATTGTTTTCTCTCATTACTTTATTTATACAGCATTACTATTACTTTGTCTTGATGAACCGATGATTGTGACATGCAATGAGACAACGCAGCAAACGAACATTGATTCAGATGAAGAGGACATACCTGACGAGATTGTCAAGGAAGTTGAGAACTTTGAGAACAGACCTAAGTCCAACCTGGACGATAATGAAAGCTTCAACATGGGAGATTCAAAAACATCAAGAAGATACTATGAAAGATGATAGAAAGGCAAAAACAGTGGCACGAGAAGTTATCATTTGCCTTATTGGGATATCGCACCACAGTTCGCACCTCAACAGGGGCAACTCCCTATATGCTAGTTTATGGTACAGAGGCTGTAATTCCTGCCGAAGAGGAGATTACATCTCTGAGAATTATACAGGAAGCTGAGCTCAGCGATGCAGAGTAGGTAAGAAGCCATTATGAGAAACTATCCCTCATAGACGGGAAAAGAATAAATGCAGTATGTCATGGTCAACTATATCAGAACAAAATGGCCAGAGCCTTCAACAAGAAAGTCAAGCTGAGACGATTCACACCAGGGCAGCTGGTGTTAAAGAAAATCTTCCCGCATCAAGATGAAGCCAAGGGGAAGTTCTCTCCTAACTGTCAAGGTCCGTACATGGTTCATAGAGTGCTGACAGGTGTAGCACTTATACTCGCAGAAATGGATGGAGAAGTCTGACCCAAGCCAATTAATTTGGATGCAGTCAAGCGCTACTATGGGTAATCTTGATGCTTCCTCAATGATGTAATTTGAACTACGCCTGACCTGATTCCCATTTAAGAGGGGATACGTAGGCAGCCCTATGGGTTCGGTCACAATTCAATAAAAATCTATTTTTCCCGCAACTGGAAATTGGGGCAGAATTTTGAGGAGGACCCTCAAAATTCTGAAGCAAGTTCAGCCAGTCACGGCGTGAGAAGCAGCCAGAGGCATCCACCCAGCAAAATGGGGCAGAATTTTGAGGAGGACCCTAAAAATTCCGCAGCAGAAGAGGTTGCAATGTCTCAAGTCGTGCCACGTCGTCGGTTAATCTAAAATTTATTCTAGATTATATATTACACTTTTACAAAATCATGAATATTTATTGAAACAGCTTGTTTAGCGAACGCTACCCCAATGATACAGACAATATCATCAGATTAAGCCAACGAGCCAAGCAGAGCCAGCGGGAATGCGAACTAACCTTCCCCCTTACAAAACTCACGATCTTTTTTTGGATGCAGGCACAAATTGCAGAAGCCCCAAAATATATTATCCGCTCAAAGGGAAGACATCGTTCCTCAAACTCATCGCACACGCTAACATTTATTATCAGCACAAACGATGCTTCATTATCACAATGCTCTACCGTAATTAACGCCAGCTAAGAATTTATGTCATCCTTCCTCGCATATTGTATAAGGCTACCTTTCGGCCTTCTGAGATTAAACGTTGTCTCCATCTGCATCCGCATATTGCATAAGGCTACCTTTCGGCCTTTCGAGACTAAACGTTGTCTCCATCTGCATTCGCATATTGCATAAGGCTACCTTTCTGCCTTCCGAGACTAAACGTTGTCTCCATCTGCATCCTCATATTGCATAAGGCTACCTTTCTGCCTTTCGAGACTAAACTCTGTCTCCATCTGCATCCGCATATTTCATAAGGCTACCTTTCTGCCTTCCGAGACTAAAGGCTATCTACATCTGTATCCGCATCTTGCATAAGGCTATCTTTCTGCCTTTCGAGACTAAACGTTGTGTCCATCTGCATCCGCATCTTGCATAAGGCTACCTTTCTACCTTTTGAGACTAAACTTTGTCTCTATCTGCATCTGCATATTGCATAAGGCTACCTTTCTGCCTTCAGAGACTAAACATTGTCTCCATCTGCATCTGCATCTTGTATAAGGATACCTTTCTGCCTTCCGAGACTAAACGTTGTCTCCATCTGCATCCGCATATTGCATAAGGCTACCTTTCTGCCTTCCGAGACTAAACGATGTCTCCATCTGCATCCGCATATTGCATAAGGCTACCTTTCTGCCTTCCAAGACTAAACGCTATCTCCCACTTACTTTTCAAAAACAACCCCTGTCTCTATCATTCGCTTCTTTTCGGGCTAAGCTTCGCCCTTTTGAATTCGCAAGACTAAGCTCTGTCTTGTCAGCATCATACTATTGCATCTTCATGGGCTGAAATATCGCCAACTTATCCAAAGGCGTCATCGTTCGGAGGCACCATCTTCATGGCCCGAGAACACCATGTCATGGCCTGAGGATCTCTTTTTATCATTTTGCATATCATTATTCAAAGGCGTCATGGTTCGAACGCACCATCCTCATGGTCCGAGAACATAATATCATAGCCTATGAATCTCGCATCAAGCGATTCATGGCCCAGGACATCATGGTCTAAGGACGTCATCCTCAACCGTCCGAAGACATCATTGATTGTCCAATGGGAATCTGCATCATGTTTAAATTACGCACAATCTATGCTTGTTATTTGTTTGCAGGAAATCCGGCTAAGAACAGCCATCCAAGCAGGAGCGGACCGCTCCAGTTCTCCTAACTACCCCGTAAGCCATTTTGTTCACCTTACCTTGCATCTTGCGTCCGTCCTTGTAAGACTTCACCGATATACTTCGACGGTGACTCATGAACTACATACGGCCTGATTCCTGTACAACCAGGGATATGTAGGAAGCTCAGAAGCCAGGGTGCGGCTTAAATCTTTCATATTATCTCCCTCCGGTCAAAATTGGTCGTCATATCTTTACCCGACATCTCTTTCATCCTTTTCGGGTACTGAGGGGCAGCTGTTGATACCCAATTTTTTCTTGAACTATTTTCAAACTTTCATATATAATTTCAAAATCACTCTTTATAGTAACTGGTATTTTCCCACAATTTTTCGTATTTTAATCAAATTATTTTCCGGTTTATTTAACACTTTATATTCCATAATTATTCATAAATGTGTTATTTCAAATCATTTCTTGCTAAATATGTTATTTATATCCTATTTAATTCCCTTAGGATTTTATTATTTCACAAATTATCCAATATTGGCATTATTTAGTTAATTTCAGCAGTTTTTGCGATTATAGCACAAATGTACATTTTCACCATTTTAAAATCAATAAATGATCATTTATATTTTTATATATTAGTCAATCACCTTAATTTAATTTATTTGGTCTCAATTTAATTTTTTACAATTATTAGCTATTTTAATTAATTAATTATCTTATTTAATAGGGTATTTAACGTTTAGCCTATTTTTATTTAAATTATAGCCAATTTTAAACCAACCCCACCTGACCCAAAACCCATTATCCAACCCAACCCAAACCTATTCCTACCCGGCCCAACCACACGGCCGATCTAAACCATTGATCATATGAGATCAACGGTCCAGATCTAAGTTACCATAATTAAACTCAACCACTATCCCCTCTGACCCCTCATTCTCTCAACACTCATTCTCTCTCTATCTCTCTCTGTTACTCTCTACTTCTCTCTAGAATCCTCCTTTGGCTTCTCTCCTCCGATGGAGTCCGGTCATCTTCTCCAGCTGGTTCTCCCACCAGAAAACATGGCTCCTCATCGTCTCATGGCTATTTTCCCACCTTGCACCGGTCCAGTTATACCCCTAGAACCCTCAGGCGAACCTGGAGCGGTGCACTCACACTCTCATGAACCCTCATGCCACTTTCCGGCCTCTCCGGGCCATCTGAGTAAGAGCTAGAACCTTTTCGGCTTAAGCCGGCGACGTCTTTGAGGTTTTTCCTACTTCTCCGAGTTCCTCGAAACCCTAACTCCTATATCTTTTTAATTTCTTCTAGATCTACCTTAGATCTACAGTCTTACTAAGTTTTTCTATGCGTTTCTTTGAAATAAAAAGCTTTTCTACTTTGAACAGTCTTCGTCTTCAAGCTAGGGTTTCATAACACCTTTTTAAAATGGTTTTTCCTTCCAATTTTAGTATTATCTTACGATTTTCACTATGTTCAAAAGTTTATTTAAGTTTTTATTTAATCTGAGTTATTATGTCAAAACCCTAATTTTCTTAGCCCTAATCCCCGGTATCCGAGTCTGTCTTCTATAATATGCTTGCTTAATCCGTATGTGTGCTTGTTTCCCATAAATATTCTGAGTTTATGTGATTTTATCCCATTCTGTTCATCAGGGTTTCTGGTTCTTTGCTGCTCCCGTTTATATTATGTTTGTTCTGTTGATTCCTTTAATAATTTAGCATGTTCTAGTTTGAATCCTAGACTTTGTATGATTCTTTTACCTTAGTGTGCCTATTAGAGTTTCCGAGTTGATTCCTTTTTCCTATCATGTGTTTGCTATCTGTGTTAATTTCCTTTAGGTAATGCTACTTTTGTTTGAATCCCTAATTTCCTGTAATTGATACATTTCACCAATCTTTTGTGATGATTTCCTTACTGATTTCATACCACTAAAATATTTTCTTGCCTTACTCTATGGTCGACTATGTTACCAGCTGACTCCTAATTGCTTTCCTTAATTAGAATTTACTGAACCTGGCCTCTATTACATGTTTTGTACTTGTGTGATACCAAAATGGTTTCCTTATATACTATACTCAGTTTTGCGTGATTTCCTTCTTTATTTATTACTTGCATATTACCGTTTGAAGTAACTCCTTAATTAAAGGGACTACTTATGCTGATGTGATTATAATTGGTACATGATTCCATAATTTACTGCGTAACTATGACTCTTGCCTTATTTGCTACATAGTTTCAAACCATTTATACTTCTAGTCTTTTAGTAACAAAAAAGAACACACAGACATACGGTTCTAAGCTCTCTCTATACACACACACATACTGTCCTGCTTCTCTTGTTGTCACTTGCAACTCAGTCGGCTGCAAGCCAAGACTGAGTGATTCCATTGTATTATTGCTCTGTTGCTCTCCTATTTTGTTGCATCTACATACTACTACTCTGTTGTTCTTCACATTACTGCTCTTCATTCTGCATTCATTATTTCATTCAAAACTTGTATGTTTTCCAGTTTATGTTTATAGTACCCAAAACAATATGTTTCTATTTGTATTACGATTCCTTTTGTTCCTCTTATGCTTCTATTTTTGGTTCTGCTGCTTGCCTTGCATTCAGCCTATCTACTATGTCCATATGATCTACCTTTCCCTTTAGTTCAGCATGTCTATTTCTTTCTCATCTGTTTCACTATGATTCTGCCTTACCCCTGACTCCTGACACTATAAGCATGCATTCCTGATACTTAGTCGCTATACCCCTCAATTTGATGCTATGTGGTATCCTAGCATGAATACTCTGTGATGAACTATGTTATGACTGTTTAGGTCCTGTAATACTACTCTAAGGTCTCCTTGTGTGCAAATTTGCTTCCACTATGTGACTTATTTGTCCCCAGTTCCCTTATCCTTGACTGTGTTTGTTTCCTAAACTGTGTGTGTTTGTCAGTTGCTGATTGTCCTGTTTCTTCTCCTCCTCAAACTGGTTTTTCATAAGAGCAAACTCTCATGCTGTTATTCAAGGCTTATTACAAAATATTTATTTCAGAAAACTATTTCCAACCCAACTCTTTTTAAAACTATGAGCACATCTCACTACTCCTAGTTTCTAAGTTCAGCCCCCTTCGTGTGAGCACTGACTTGGGGACCATTTGAGTACCCATTGAACTCTGACACACAAGGCTGGCATTCCCACACTACACTTACTCATTCCTGGCTAGGGTACCTGGATGCGAGCACTGCCTGGGATCCTCTGAGGTCCTTAGGAACTCTGACACACCTGGGTTATAAAAGGTCATGGCATATGGCATTGTTGGATATGAGGATTTGGGCTTATTGTTAGGCTCCCTATAGTGTAACTTCTTAATTTCCTTATTTACTTATGAAATTTTTGCAATTCTGGTCTGTAATAATTAATTCAAAAAAATGATTCTGGGGCTGGATAATGAAATGGATGGGGTATGCATGCTTAGTATAGATACGGGTAGAAAACATGCTTATAGTTTGCTTTCATATATGCGTAATAGCCACCATGCTTAGGAATACCTGTCGTACATGCATTAGATATCATGATACTTAGGTCCATTCATGTCAGCATCTCATCATACTTATATCCACTCAGAAATCATGTTTATAGTTGGATAACAACAGAAAAACGGCTGTCATAATATTACTATTTCAGCATTTTCGCAATTGTTTCATCTAGAAATCCCGTTTTAGGATAAATAACTAATTATTGTCAAATTTTTCATCTTATAAATCATGTCTCCTTAGGATTTCATTGTCAGTATGCTCATGTTATCTATGCCAAAATCATGTGTTAAAATAAATAGCTGCTACGAACACCTAGAAATCATGTATTAGGTTTCAATAACTTAACAAGGAATCACGTCTCTGTATGTTCTGTTTTAGTCAAAATGTGTTAATGAATCTCGCTAAAAATAGATTTCGATTATGAAAGCTCTCATGCATCTAGAACGACATGTATAGGTTTGCATACTCAACACCTTGCCTGCATTTAGATATCATGTTTTGTAGGACCTGCATTCATACTAGTTTAAATACTCACCCCCTTTATCTTGGTTAAAAACAAACTCATCATTGTCTAACTACTATTTTCTGAAAAAAGCTAAAACAGAGTAACTAGGGCAGTTTAATACGCCTAGGCAAGCCTTAGGTATTAAACTTATTAAAACTGGATATCTACCTTCTTTCTGTGTGTTGTTTGGTTAAGAATAGGTCAGGATTGATAGTCTGAATCTGGTAGAGATCCTTTTCTCTGAAACTCAGTAAAAACACTACCTCATTACTGTATTCTCGCCTAGACATCATGCTTTAGGTCCTGAAATTAAAGACTTTACTTGTGTTTTAGTCGTGTTATTTATGTGTATAATTTGGGGAGGAATATATGAGCCTCATATCTGTCTCTATATCTTTCCCTGTATTTGCAGTCCTAATTATTTTGTTTGTCATTTAGAATTTTGCCCTTTAAACCTAGGGATTCAGCCTAGTACTCACCCTCTAGGAATAGTAGTCCCTAACTTCCTCCAGGACTGATAGGATGGGATGGTAATAGCACGCAATAAGTTTCATGACTGACATGCGTTTTAATTACCTTTATGGGGCGGGAAGGGTAGACTATGGATATGATCACCGGTGCGCTAATACCACGTGTAGCCCCTCTTCGAGGAGTGATTACCAGGTATTGCATTGATGTGATCCATATTATTATAAACCTAGGACACCTTCTGTATGCTTAGCTCGTAATCCGTTACAAAGTCTAATCTCCTTTACCATTTTCAAACATCTGCATGTTTAAGACTTAAATCCCCTCTTATTTGAGCCTTTATTTGTTATTTGCTATCCGTACCAAATTCACGAAACCATTCGGTCGGGAACCACACGCGTGGATCCTGAGGGGTGCCTAACACCTTCCCCTTAGGATAATTTCAAGCCCTTACCCAAGTCTCTGGTTAGAAACGTAGTTATAATTGAACCCCTTAGGTGCCCTAACGCACCCTTAAAACCGTTAGGTGGCGAATCTTCAAAATGTGCAAACCCTCTTTCCCAAAAGGAATGAGTTGTCCCAACCAATGTCACAAACCTGATCTCCGCGAGGAAGAAAGTGGGCGAGACAGTTAGCATTAGGTATGTGCTGATGTAGGATGGTAGAGTTATTGCTTATTCTTCATGCCAATTGAAACCCTATGACAAGAACTACGTAGTTCATGATTTTGAGTTGGCAGCCATTGTCACACCTCCTTTTTCATACGCCCCCAGAGGGGGTACGGGAGTTTTTCCAATTAAAGTGACCTTATTCGAAATGGGGTTATTTTATTTATT